>CALYLW010001566.1:0-118560 GCA_944989445.1 Ampullaceana balthica
TGCTATCATCCTCACGACTAACATAGAGACAGTTGTTGAGACTAATGTGTCAAGTCCATGCTATCATCCTCACGACTAACATAGAGACAGTTGTTGAGACTAATGTGTCAAGTCCATGCTATCATCCTCACGACTAACATAGAGACAGTTGTTGAGACTAATGTGTCAAGTCCATGCTATCATCCTCACGACTAACATAGAGACAGTTGTTGAGACTAATGTGTCAAGTCCATGCTATCATCCTCACGACTAACATAGAGACAGTTGTTGAGACTAATGTGTCAAGTCCATGCTATCATCCTCACGACTAACATAGAGACAGTTGTTGAGACTAATGTGTCAAGTCCATGCTATCATCCTCACGACTAACATAGAGACAGTTGTTGAGACTAATGTGTCAAGTCCGTGCTATCATCCTCACGACTAACATAGAGACAGTTGTTGAGACTAATGTGTCAAGTCTGTGCTATCATCCTCACGACTAACATAGAGACAGTTGTTGAGACTAATGTGTCAAGTCTGTGCTATCATCCTCACGACTAACATAGAGACAGTTGTTGAGACTAATGTGTCAAGTCTGTGCTATCATCCTCACGACTAACATAGAGACAGTTGTTGAGACTAATGTGTCAAGTCTGTGCTATCATCCTCACGACTAACATAGAGACAGTTGTTGAGACTAATGTGTCAAGTCCGTGCTATCATCCTCACGACTAACATAGAGACAGTTGTTGAGACTAATGTGTCAAGTCCATGCTATCATCCTCACGACTAACATAGAGACAGTTGTTGAGACTAATGTGTCAAGTCAATGCTATCATCCTCACGACTAACATAGAGACAGTTGTTGAGACTAATGTGTCAAGTCCGTGCTATCATCCTCACGACTAACATAGAGACAGTTGTTGAGACTAATGTGTCAAGTCCATGCTATCATCCTCACGACTAACATAGAGACAGTTGTTGAGACTAATGTGTCAAGTCCGTGCTATCATCCTCACGACTAACATAGAGACAGTTGTTGAGACTAATGTGTCAAGTCCGTGCTATCATCCTCACGACTAACATAGAGACAGTTGTTGAGACTAATGTGTCAAGTCCGTGCTATCATCCTCACGACTAACATAGAGACAGTTGTTGAGACTAATGTGTCAAGTCCATGCTATCATCCTCACGACTAACATAGAGACAGTTGTTGAGACTAATGTGTCAAGTCCGTGCTATCATCCTCACGACTAACATAGAGACAGTTGTTGAGACTAATGTGTCAAGTCAATGCTATCATCCTCACGACTAACATAGAGACAGTTGTTGAGACTAATGTGTCAAGTCCGTGCTATCATCCTCACGACTAACATAGAGACAGTTGTTGAGACTAATGTGTCAAGTCCATGCTATCATCCTCACGACTAACATAGAGACAGTTGTTGAGACTAATGTGTCAAGTCATGCTATCATCCTCACGACTAACATAGAGACAGTTGTTGAGACTAATGTGTCAAGTCCGTGCTATCATCCTCACGACTAACATAGAGACAGTTGTTGAGACTAATGTGTCAAGTCCGTGCTATCATCCTCACGACTAACATAGAGACAGTTGTTGAGACTAATGTGTCAAGTCCATGCTATCATCCTCACGACTAACATAGAGACAGTTGTTGAGACTAATGTGTCAAGTCCGTGCTATCATCCTCACGACTAACATAGAGACAGTTGTTGAGACTAATGTGTCAAGTCCATGCTATCATCCTCACGACTAACATAGAGACAGTTGTTGAGACTAATGTGTCAAGTCTGTGCTATCATCCTCACGACTAACATAGAGACAGTTGTTGAGACTAATGTGTCAAGTCGTGCTATCATCCTCACGACTAACATAGAGACAGTTGTTGAGACTAATGTGTCAAGTCCATGCTATCATCCTCACGACTAACATAGAGACAGTTGTTGAGACTAATGTGTCAAGTCAGTGCTATCATCCTCACGACTAACATAGAGACAGTTGTTGAGACTAATGTGTCAAGTCCGTGCTATCATCCTCACGACTAACATAGAGACAGTTGTTGAGACTAATGTGTCAAGTCCGTGCTATCATCCTCACGACTAACATAGAGACAGTTGTTGAGACTAATGTGTCAAGTCTGTGCTATCATCCTCACGACTAACATAGAGACAGTTGTTGAGACTAATGTGTCAAGTCTGTGCTATCATCCTCACGACTAACATAGAGACAGTTGTTGAGACTAATGTGTCAAGTCAATGCTATCATCCTCACGACTAACATAGAGACAGTTGTTGAGACTAATGTGTCAAGTCCGTGCTATCATCCTCACGACTAACATAGAGACAGTTGTTGAGACTAATGTGTCAAGTCCATGCTATCATCCTCACGACTAACATAGAGACAGTTGTTGAGACTAATGTGTCAAGTCCATGCTATCATCCTCACGACTAACATAGAGACAGTTGTTGAGACTAATGTGTCAAGTCCATGCTATCATCCTCACGACTAACATAGAGACAGTTGTTGAGACTAATGTGTCAAGTCCATGCTATCATCCTCACGACTAACATAGAGACAGTTGTTGAGACTAATGTGTCAAGTCCATGCTATCATCCTCACGACTAACATAGAGACAGTTGTTGAGACTAATGTGTCAAGTCTGTGCTATCATCCTCACGACTAACATAGAGACAGTTGTTGAGACTAATGTGTCAAGTCCATGCTATCATCCTCACGACTAACATAGAGACAGTTGTTGAGACTAATGTGTCAAGTCAATGCTATCATCCTCACGACTAACATAGAGACAGTTGTTGAGACTAATGTGTCAAGTCCATGCTATCATCCTCACGACTAACATAGAGACAGTTGTTGAGACTAATGTGTCAAGTCCGTGCTATCATCCTCACGACTAACATAGAGACAGTTGTTGAGACTAATGTGTCAAGTCCGTGCTATCATCCTCACGACTAACATAGAGACAGTTGTTGAGACTAATGTGTCAAGTCCGTGCTATCATCCTCACGACTAACATAGAGACAGTTGTTGAGACTAATGTGTCAAGTCTGTGCTATCATCCTCACGACTAACATAGAGACAGTTGTTGAGACTAATGTGTCAAGTCAGTGCTATCATCCTCACGACTAACATAGAGACAGTTGTTGAGACTAATGTGTCAAGTCAATGCTATCATCCTCACGACTAACATAGAGACAGTTGTTGAGACTAATGTGTCAAGTCCGTGCTATCATCCTCACGACTAACATAGAGACAGTTGTTGAGACTAATGTGTCAAGTCATGCTATCATCATCACGACTAACATAGAGACAGTTGTTGAGACTAATGTGTCAAGTCAATGCTATCATCCTCACGACTAACATAGAGACAGTTGTTGAGACTAATGTGTCAAGTCCGTGCTATCATCCTCACGACTAACATAGAGACAGTTGTTGAGACTAATGTGTCAAGTCCATGCTATCATCCTCACGACTAACATAGAGACAGTTGTTGAGACTAATGTGTCAAGTCCGTGCTATCATCATCACGACTAACATAGAGACAGTTGTTGAGACTAATGTGTCAAGTCCGTGCTATCATCCTCACGACTAACATAGAGACAGTTGTTGAGACTAATGTGTCAAGTCCATGCTATCATCCATCACGACTAACATAGAGACAGTTGTTGAGACTAATGTGTCAAGTCAATGCTATCATCCTCACGACTAACATAGAGACAGTTGTTGAGACTAATGTGTCAAGTCCGTGCTATCATCCTCACGACTAACATAGAGACAGTTGTTGAGACTAATGTGTCAAGTCCGTGCTATCATCCTCACGACTAACATAGAGACAGTTGTTGAGACTAATGTGTCAAGTCAATGCTATCATCCTCACGACTAACATAGAGACAGTTGTTGAGACTAATGTGTCAAGTCCATGCTATCATCCTCACGACTAACATAGAGACAGTTGTTGAGACTAATGTGTCAAGTCCGTGCTATCATCCTCACGACTAACATAGAGACAGTTGTTGAGACTAATGTGTCAAGTCCGTGCTATCATCCTCACGACTAACATAGAGACAGTTGTTGAGACTAATGTGTCAAGTCAATGCTATCATCCTCACGACTAACATAGAGACAGTTGTTGAGACTAATGTGTCAAGTCAATGCTATCATCCTCACGACTAACATAGAGACAGTTGTTGAGACTAATGTGTCAAGTCCGTGCTATCATCCTCACGACTAACATAGAGACAGTTGTTGAGACTAATGTGTCAAGTCCGTGCTATCATCCTCACGACTAACATAGAGACAGTTGTTGAGACTAATGTGTCAAGTCTGTGCTATCATCCTCACGACTAACATAGAGACAGTTGTTGAGACTAATGTGTCAAGTCAATGCTATCATCCTCACGACTAACATAGAGACAGTTGTTGAGACTAATGTGTCAAGTCAATGCTATCATCATCACGACTAACATAGAGACAGTTGTTGAGACTAATGTGTCAAGTCCGTGCTATCATCCTCACGACTAACATAGAGACAGTTTGTTGAGACTAATGTGTCAAGTCAATGCTATCATCCTCACGACTAACATAGAGACAGTTGTTGAGACTAATGTGTCAAGTCTGTGCTATCATCATCACGACTAACATAGAGACAGTTGTTGAGACTAATGTGTCAAGTCAATGCTATCATCCTCACGACTAACATAGAGACAGTTGTTGAGACTAATGTGTCAAGTCAATGCTATCATCATCACGACTAACATAGAGACAGTTGTTGAGACTAATGTGTCAAGTCAATGCTATCATCATCACGACTAACATAGAGACAGTTGTTGAGACTAATGTGTCAAGTCCGTGCTATCATCCTCACGACTAACATAGAGACAGTTGTTGAGACTAATGTGTCAAGTCAATGCTATCATCCTCACGACTAACATAGAGACAGTTGTTGAGACTAATGTGTCAAGTCATGCTATCATCCTCACGACTAACATAGAGACAGTTGTTGAGACTAATGTGTCAAGTCCGTGCTATCATCCTCACGACTAACATAGAGACAGTTGTTGAGACTAATGTGTCAAGTCAATGCTATCATCATCACGACTAACATAGAGACAGTTGTTGAGACTAATGTGTCAAGTCCATGCTATCATCCTCACGACTAACATAGAGACAGTTGTTGAGACTAATGTGTCAAGTCAATGCTATCATCCTCACGACTAACATAGACACAGTTGTTGAGACTAATGTGTCAAGTCTGTGCTATCATCATCACGACTAACATAGAGACAGTTGTTGAGACTAATGTGTCAAGTCAATGCTATCATCATCACGACTAACATAGAGACAGTTGTTGAGACTAATGTGTCAAGTCATGCTATCATCCTCACGACTAACATAGAGACAGTTGTTGAGACTAATGTGTCAAGTCAATGCTATCATCCTCACGACTAACATAGAGACAGTTGTTGAGACTAATGTGTCAAGTCCGTGCTATCATCATCACGACTAACATAGAGACAGTTGTTGAGACTAATGTGTCAAGTCCGTGCTATCATCCTCACGACTAACATAGAGACAGTTGTTGAGACTAATGTGTCAAGTCCGTGCTATCATCCTCACGACTAACATAGAGACAGTTGTTGAGACTAATGTGTCAAGTCTGTGCTATCATCCTCACGACTAACATAGAGACAGTTGTTGAGACTAATGTGTCAAGTCAATGCTATCATCCTCACGACTAACATAGAGACAGTTGTTGAGACTAATGTGTCAAGTCTGTGCTATCATCATCACGACTAACATAGAGACAGTTGTTGAGACTAATGTGTCAAGTCAATGCTATCATCATCACGACTAACATAGAGACAGTTGTTGAGACTAATGTGTCAAGTCAATGCTATCATCATCACGACTAACATAGAGACAGTTGTTGAGACTAATGTGTCAAGTCCGTGCTATCATCCTCACGACTAACATAGAGACAGTTGTTGAGACTAATGTGTCAAGTCAATGCTATCATCCTCACGACTAACATAGAGACAGTTGTTGAGACTAATGTGTCAAGTCTGTGCTATCATCATCACGACTAACATAGAGACAGTTGTTGAGACTAATGTGTCAAGTCATGCTATCATCATCATCACGACTAACATAGAGACAGTTGTTGAGACTAATGTGTCAAGTCAATGCTATCATCATCACGACTAACATAGAGACAGTTGTTGAGACTAATGTGTCAAGTCCGTGCTATCATCCTCACGACTAACATAGAGACAGTTGTTGAGACTAATGTGTCAAGTCCATGCTATCATCATCACGACTAACATAGAGACAGTTGTTGAGACTAATGTGTCAAGTCAATGCTATCATCATCACGACTAACATAGAGACAGTTGTTGAGACTAATGTGTCAAGTCAATGCTATCATCATCACGACTAACATAGAGACAGTTGTTGAGACTAATGTGTCAAGTCCGTGCTATCATCCTCACGACTAACATAGAGACAGTTGTTGAGACTAATGTGTCAAGTCCATGCTATCATCCTCACGACTAACATAGAGACAGTTGTTGAGACTAATGTGTCAAGTCAATGCTATCATCATCACGACTAACATAGAGACAGTTGTTGAGGCTAATGTGTCAAGTCCATGCTATCATCCTCACGACTAACATAGAGACAGTTGTTGAGACTAATGTGTCAAGTCCGTGCTATCATCCTCACGACTAACATAGAGACAGTTGTTGAGACTAATGTGTCAAGTCATTGCTATCATCCTCACGACTAACATAGAGACAGTTGTTGAGACTAATGTGTCAAGTCTGTGCGATCATCCTCATGACTAACATAGAGACAGTTGTTGAGACTAATGTGTCAAGTCCATGCTATCATCCTCACGACTAACATAGAGACAGTTTTTGAGACTAATGTGTCAAGTCAATGCTATCATCCTCACGACTAACATAGAGACAGTTGTTGAGACTAATGTGTCAAGTCCGTGCTATCATCATCACGACTAACATAGAGACAGTTGTTGAGACTAATGTGTCAAGTCCGTGCTATCATCCTCACGACTAACATAGAGACAGTTGTTGAGACTAATGTGTCAAGTCCGTGCTATCATCCTCACGACTAACATAGAGACAGTTGTTGAGACTAATGTGTCAAGTCTGTGCTATCATCCTCACGACTAACATAGAGACAGTTGTTGAGACTAATGTGTCAAGTCAATGCTATCATCCTCACGACTAACATAGAGACAGTTGTTGAGACTAATGTGTCAAGTCTATGCTATCATCATCACGACTAACATAGAGACAGTTGTTGAGACTAATGTGTCAAGTCAATGCTATCATCATCACGACTAACATAGAGACAGTTGTTGAGACTAATGTGTCAAGTCAATGCTATCATCATCACGACTAACATAGAGACAGTTGTTGAGACTAATGTGTCAAGTCCGTGCTATCATCCTCACGACTAACATAGAGACAGTTGTTGAGACTAATGTGTCAAGTCAATGCTATCATCCTCACGACTAACATAGAGACAGTTGTTGAGACTAATGTGTCAAGTCTGTGCTATCATCATCACGACTAACATAGAGACAGTTGTTGAGACTAATGTGTCAAGTCCGTGCTATCGTCCTCACGACTAACATAGAGACAGTTGTTGAGACTAATGTGTCAAGTCATGCTATCATCATCATCACGACTAACATAGAGACAGTTGTTGAGACTAATGTGTCAAGTCAATGCTATCATCATCACGACTAACATAGAGACAGTTGTTGAGACTAATGTGTCAAGTCCGTGCTATCATCCTCACGACTAACATAGAGACAGTTGTTGAGACTAATGTGTCAAGTCCATGCTATCATCCTCACGACTAACATAGAGACAGTTGTTGAGACTAATGTGTCAAGTCAATGCTATCATCATCACGACTAACATAGAGACAGTTGTTGAGGCTAATGTGTCAAGTCCATGCTATCATCCTCACGACTAACATAGAGACAGTTGTTGAGACTAATGTGTCAAGTCCGTGCTATCATCCTCACGACTAACATAGAGACAGTTGTTGAGACTAATGTGTCAAGTCCGTGCTATCATCATCACGACTAACATAGAGACAGTTGTTGAGACTAATGTGTCAAGTCAATGCTATCATCATCATCACGACTAACATAGAGACAGTTGTTGAGACTAATGTGTCAAGTCAATGCTATCATCATCACGACTAACATAGAGACAGTTGTTGAGACTAATGTGTCAAGTCCGTGCTATCATCCTCACGACTAACATAGAGACAGTTGTTGAGACTAATGTGTCAAGTCTGTGCTATCATCATCACGACTAACATAGAGACAGTTGTTGAGACTAATGTGTCAAGTCAATGCTATCATCATCACGACTAACATAGAGACAGTTGTTGAGACTAATGTGTCAAGTCAATGCTATCATCATCACGACTAACATAGAGACAGTTGTTGAGACTAATGTGTCAAGTCCATGCTATCATCCTCACGACTAACATAGAGACAGTTGTTGAGACTAATGTGTCAAGTCCGTGCTATCATCCTCACGACTAACATAGAGACAGTTGTTGAGACTAATGTGTCAAGTCATTGCTATCATCCTCACGACTAACATAGAGACAGTTGTTGAGACTAATGTGTCAAGTCTGTGCTATCATCCTCACGACTAACATAGAGACAGTTGTTGAGACTAATGTGTCAAGTCCATGCTATCATCCTCACGACTAACATAGAGACAGTTTTTGAGACTAATGTGTCAAGTCAATGCTATCATCCTCACGACTAACATAGAGACAGTTGTTGAGACTAATGTGTCAAGTCTGTGCTATCATCCTCACGACTAACATAGAGACAGTTGTTGAGACTAATGTGTCAAGTCCGTGTTATCATCCCCACGACTAACATAGAGACAGTTGTTGAGACTAATGTGTCAAGTCCGTGCTATCATCCTCACGACTAACATAGAGACAGTTGTTGAGACTAATGTGTCAAGTCCGTGCTATCATCATCACGACTAACATAGAGACAGTTGTTGAGACTAATGTGTCAAGTCCGTGCTATCATCCTCACGACTAACATAGAGACAGTTGTTGAGACTAATGTGTCAAGTCCGTGCTATCATCCTCACGACTAACATAGAGACAGTTGTTGAGACTAATGTGTCAAGTCTGTGCTATCATCCTCACGACTAACATAGAGACAGTTGTTGAGACTAATGTGTCAAGTCAATGCTATCATCCTCACGACTAACATAGACACAGTTGTTGAGACTAATGTGTCAAGTCTGTGCTATCATCATCACGACTAACATAGAGACAGTTGTTGAGACTAATGTGTCAAGTCAATGCTATCATCATCACGACTAACATAGAGACAGTTGTTGAGACTAATGTGTCAAGTCAATGCTATCATCCTCACGACTAACATAGAGACAGTTTGTTGAGACTAATGTGTGAAGTCAATGCTATCATCCTCACGACTAACATAGAGACAGTTGTTGAGACTAATGTGTCAAGTCCGTGCTATCATCATCACGACTAACATAGAGACAGTTGTTGAGACTAATGTGTCAAGTCCGTGCTATCATCCTCACGACTAACATAGAGACAGTTGTTGAGACTAATGTGTCAAGTCCGTGCTATCATCCTCACGACTAACATAGAGACAGTTGTTGAGACTAATGTGTCAAGTCTGTGCTATCATCCTCACGACTAACATAGAGACAGTTGTTGAGACTAATGTGTCAAGTCAATGCTATCATCCTCACGACTAACATAGAGACAGTTGTTGAGACTAATGTGTCAAGTCTGTGCTATCATCATCACGACTAACATAGAGACAGTTGTTGAGACTAATGTGTCAAGTCAATGCTATCATCATCACGACTAACATAGAGACAGTTGTTGAGACTAATGTGTCAAGTCAATGCTATCATCATCACGACTAACATAGAGACAGTTGTTGAGACTAATGTGTCAAGTCCGTGCTATCATCCTCACGACTAACATAGAGACAGTTGTTGAGACTAATGTGTCAAGTCAATGCTATCATCCTCACGACTAACATAGAGACAGTTGTTGAGACTAATGTGTCAAGTCTGTGCTATCATCATCACGACTAACATAGAGACAGTTGTTGAGACTAATGTGTCAAGTCATGCTATCATCATCATCACGACTAACATAGAGACAGTTGTTGAGACTAATGTGTCAAGTCAATGCTATCATCATCACGACTAACATAGAGACAGTTGTTGAGACTAATGTGTCAAGTCCGTGCTATCATCCTCACGACTAACATAGAGACAGTTGTTGAGACTAATGTGTCAAGTCCATGCTATCATCATCACGACTAACATAGAGACAGTTGTTGAGACTAATGTGTCAAGTCAATGCTATCATCATCACGACTAACATAGAGACAGTTGTTGAGACTAATGTGTCAAGTCAATGCTATCATCATCACGACTAACATAGAGACAGTTGTTGAGACTAATGTGTCAAGTCCGTGCTATCGTCCTCACGACTAACATAGAGACAGTTGTTGAGACTAATGTGTCAAGTCCATGCTATCATCCTCACGACTAACATAGAGACAGTTGTTGAGACTAATGTGTCAAGTCAATGCTATCATCATCACGACTAACATAGAGACAGTTGTTGAGGCTAATGTGTCAAGTCCATGCTATCATCCTCACGACTAACATAGAGACAGTTGTTGAGACTAATGTGTCAAGTCCGTGCTATCATCCTCACGACTAACATAGAGACAGTTGTTGAGACTAATGTGTCAAGTCATTGCTATCATCCTCACGACTAACATAGAGACAGTTGTTGAGACTAATGTGTCAAGTCTGTGCGATCATCCTCATGACTAACATAGAGACAGTTGTTGAGACTAATGTGTCAAGTCCATGCTATCATCCTCACGACTAACATAGAGACAGTTTTTGAGACTAATGTGTGAAGTCAATGCTATCATCCTCACGACTAACATAGAGACAGTTGTTGAGACTAATGTGTCAAGTCCGTGCTATCATCATCACGACTAACATAGAGACAGTTGTTGAGACTAATGTGTCAAGTCCGTGCTATCATCCTCACGACTAACATAGAGACAGTTGTTGAGACTAATGTGTCAAGTCCGTGCTATCATCCTCACGACTAACATAGAGACAGTTGTTGAGACTAATGTGTCAAGTCTGTGCTATCATCCTCACGACTAACATAGAGACAGTTGTTGAGACTAATGTGTCAAGTCAATGCTATCATCCTCACGACTAACATAGAGACAGTTGTTGAGACTAATGTGTCAAGTCTATGCTATCATCATCACGACTAACATAGAGACAGTTGTTGAGACTAATGTGTCAAGTCAATGCTATCATCATCACGACTAACATAGAGACAGTTGTTGAGACTAATGTGTCAAGTCAATGCTATCATCATCACGACTAACATAGAGACAGTTGTTGAGACTAATGTGTCAAGTCCGTGCTATCATCCTCACGACTAACATAGAGACAGTTGTTGAGACTAATGTGTCAAGTCAATGCTATCATCCTCACGACTAACATAGAGACAGTTGTTGAGACTAATGTGTCAAGTCTGTGCTATCATCATCACGACTAACATAGAGACAGTTGTTGAGACTAATGTGTCAAGTCCGTGCTATCATCCTCACGACTAACATAGAGACAGTTGTTGAGACTAATGTGTCAAGTCATGCTATCATCATCATCACGACTAACATAGAGACAGTTGTTGAGACTAATGTGTCAAGTCAATGCTATCATCATCACGACTAACATAGAGACAGTTGTTGAGACTAATGTGTCAAGTCCGTGCTATCATCCTCACGACTAACATAGAGACAGTTGTTGAGACTAATGTGTCAAGTCCATGCTATCATCCTCACGACTAACATAGAGACAGTTGTTGAGACTAATGTGTCAAGTCAATGCTATCATCATCACGACTAACATAGAGACAGTTGTTGAGACTAATGTGTCAAGTCCATGCTATCATCCTCACGACTAACATAGAGACAGTTGTTGAGACTAATGTGTCAAGTCCGTGCTATCATCCTCACGACTAACATAGAGACAGTTGTTGAGACTAATGTGTCAAGTCCGTGCTATCGTCATCACGACTAACATAGAGACAGTTGTTGAGACTAATGTGTCAAGTCAATGCTATCATCATCATCACGACTAACATAGAGACAGTTGTTGAGACTAATGTGTCAAGTCAATGCTATCATCATCACGACTAACATAGAGACAGTTGTTGAGACTAATGTGTCAAGTCCGTGCTATCATCCTCACGACTAACATAGAGACAGTTGTTGAGACTAATGTGTCAAGTCTGTGCTATCATCATCACGACTAACATAGAGACAGTTGTTGAGACTAATGTGTCAAGTCAATGCTATCATCATCACGACTAACATAGAGACAGTTGTTGAGACTAATGTGTCAAGTCAATGCTATCATCATCACGACTAACATAGAGACAGTTGTTGAGGCTAATGTGTCAAGTCCATGCTATCATCCTCACGACTAACATAGAGACAGTTGTTGAGACTAATGTGTCAAGTCCGTGCTATCATCCTCACGACTAACATAGAGACAGTTGTTGAGACTAATGTGTCAAGTCATTGCTATCATCCTCACGACTAACATAGAGACAGTTGTTGAGACTAATGTGTCAAGTCTGTGCTATCATCCTCACGACTAACATAGAGACAGTTGTTGAGACTAATGTGTCAAGTCCATGCTATCATCCTCACGACTAACATAGAGACAGTTGTTGAGACTAATGTGTCAAGTCAATGCTATCATCCTCACGACTAACATAGAGACAGTTGTTGAGACTAATGTGTCAAGTCTGTGCTATCATCCTCACGACTAACATAGAGACAGTTGTTGAGACTAATGTGTCAAGTCCGTGCTATCATCCTCACGACTAACATAGAGACAGTTGTTGAGACTAATGTGTCAAGTCCGTGCTATCATCCTCACGACTAACATAGAGACAGTTGTTGAGACTAATGTGTCAAGTCCGTGCTATCATCATCACGACTAACATAGAGACAGTTGTTGAGACTAATGTGTCAAGTCCGTGCTATCATCCTCACGACTAACATAGAGACAGTTGTTGAGACTAATGTGTCAAGTCCGTGCTATCATCCTCACGACTAACATAGAGACAGTTGTTGAGACTAATGTGTCAAGTCTGTGCTATCATCCTCACGACTAACATAGAGACAGTTGTTGAGACTAATGTGTCAAGTCAATGCTATCATCCTCACGACTAACATAGAGACAGTTGTTGAGACTAATGTGTCAAGTCTGTGCTATCATCATCACGACTAACATAGAGACAGTTGTTGAGACTAATGTGTCAAGTCAATGCTATCATCATCACGACTAACATAGAGACAGTTGTTGAGACTAATGTGTCAAGTCAATGCTATCATCCTCACGACTAACATAGAGACAGTTGTTGAGACTAATGTGTCAAGTCCGTGCTATCATCCTCACGACTAACATAGAGACAGTTGTTGAGACTAATGTGTCAAGTCATGCTATCATCCTCACGACTAACATAGAGACAGTTGTTGAGACTAATGTGTCAAGTCCGTGCTATCATCCTCACGACTAACATAGAGACAGTTGTTGAGACTAATGTGTCAAGTCATGCTATCATCCTCACGACTAACATAGAGACAGTTGTTGAGACTAATGTGTCAAGTCAGTGCTATCATCATCACGACTAACATAGAGACAGTTGTTGAGACTAATGTGTCAAGTCAATGCTATCATCCTCACGACTAACATAGAGACAGTTGTTGAGACTAATGTGTCAAGTCCGTGCTATCATCCTCACGACTAACATAGAGACAGTTGTTGAGACTAATGTGTCAAGTCCATGCTATCATCCTCACGACTAACATAGAGACAGTTGTTGAGACTAATGTGTCAAGTCAATGCTATCATCATCACGACTAACATAGAGACAGTTGTTGAGACTAATGTGTCAAGTCCATGCTATCATCCTCACGACTAACATAGAGACAGTTGTTGAGACTAATGTGTCAAGTCCGTGCTATCATCCTCACGACTAACATAGAGACAGTTGTTGAGACTAATGTGTCAAGTCATGCTATCATCCTCACGACTAACATAGAGACAGTTGTTGAGACTAATGTGTCAAGTCTGTGCTATCATCCTCACGACTAACATAGAGACAGTTGTTGAGACTAATGTGTCAAGTCCATGCTATCATCCTCACGACTAACATAGAGACAGTTGTTGAGACTAATGTGTCAAGTCAATGCTATCATCCTCACGACTAACATAGAGACAGTTGTTGAGACTAATGTGTCAAGTCCGTGCTATCATCATCACGACTAACATAGAGACAGTTGTTGAGACTAATGTGTCAAGTCCGTGCTATCATCCTCACGACTAACATAGAGACAGTTGTTGAGACTAATGTGTCAAGTCCGTGCTATCATCCTCACGACTAACATAGAGACAGTTGTTGAGACTAATGTGTCAAGTCTGTGCTATCATCCTCACGACTAACATAGAGACAGTTGTTGAGACTAATGTGTCAAGTCAATGCTATCATCCTCACGACTAACATAGAGACAGTTGTTGAGACTAATGTGTCAAGTCTATGCTATCATCATCACGACTAACATAGAGACAGTTGTTGAGACTAATGTGTCAAGTCAATGCTATCATCATCACGACTAACATAGAGACAGTTGTTGAGACTAATGTGTCAAGTCAATGCTATCATCATCACGACTAACATAGAGACAGTTGTTGAGACTAATGTGTCAAGTCCGTGCTATCATCCTCACGACTAACATAGAGACAGTTGTTGAGACTAATGTGTCAAGTCAATGCTATCATCCTCACGACTAACATAGAGACAGTTGTTGAGACTAATGTGTCAAGTCTGTGCTATCATCATCACGACTAACATAGAGACAGTTGTTGAGACTAATGTGTCAAGTCCGTGCTATCGTCCTCACGACTAACATAGAGACAGTTGTTGAGACTAATGTGTCAAGTCATGCTATCATCATCATCACGACTAACATAGAGACAGTTGTTGAGACTAATGTGTCAAGTCAATGCTATCATCATCACGACTAACATAGAGACAGTTGTTGAGACTAATGTGTCAAGTCCGTGCTATCATCCTCACGACTAACATAGAGACAGTTGTTGAGACTAATGTGTCAAGTCCATGCTATCATCCTCACGACTAACATAGAGACAGTTGTTGAGACTAATGTGTCAAGTCAATGCTATCATCATCACGACTAACATAGAGACAGTTGTTGAGGCTAATGTGTCAAGTCCATGCTATCATCCTCACGACTAACATAGAGACAGTTGTTGAGACTAATGTGTCAAGTCCGTGCTATCATCCTCACGACTAACATAGAGACAGTTGTTGAGACTAATGTGTCAAGTCCGTGCTATCGTCATCACGACTAACATAGAGACAGTTGTTGAGACTAATGTGTCAAGTCAATGCTATCATCATCATCACGACTAACATAGAGACAGTTGTTGAGACTAATGTGTCAAGTCAATGCTATCATCATCACGACTAACATAGAGACAGTTGTTGAGACTAATGTGTCAAGTCCGTGCTATCGTCCTCACGACTAACATAGAGACAGTTGTTGAGACTAATGTGTCAAGTCTGTGCTATCATCATCACGACTAACATAGAGACAGTTGTTGAGACTAATGTGTCAAGTCAATGCTATCATCATCACGACTAACATAGAGACAGTTGTTGAGACTAATGTGTCAAGTCAATGCTATCATCATCACGACTAACATAGAGACAGTTGTTGAGGCTAATGTGTCAAGTCCATGCTATCATCCTCACGACTAACATAGAGACAGTTGTTGAGACTAATGTGTCAAGTCCGTGCTATCATCCTCACGACTAACATAGAGACAGTTGTTGAGACTAATGTGTCAAGTCATTGCTATCATCCTCACGACTAACATAGAGACAGTTGTTGAGACTAATGTGTCAAGTCTGTGCTATCATCCTCACGACTAACATAGAGACAGTTGTTGAGACTAATGTGTCAAGTCCATGCTATCATCCTCATGACTAACATAGAGACAGTTTTTGAGACTAATGTGTCAAGTCAATGCTATCATCCTCACGACTAACATAGAGACAGTTGTTGAGACTAATGTGTCAAGTCTGTGCTATCATCCTCACGACTAACATAGAGACAGTTGTTGAGACTAATGTGTCAAGTCCGTGTTATCATCCCCACGACTAACATAGAGACAGTTGTTGAGACTAATGTGTCAAGTCCGTGCTATCATCCTCACGACTAACATAGAGACAGTTGTTGAGACTAATGTGTCAAGTCCGTGCTATCATCATCACGACTAACATAGAGACAGTTGTTGAGACTAATGTGTCAAGTCCGTGCTATCATCCTCACGACTAACATAGAGACAGTTGTTGAGACTAATGTGTCAAGTCCGTGCTATCATCCTCACGACTAACATAGAGACAGTTGTTGAGACTAATGTGTCAAGTCTGTGCTATCATCCTCACGACTAACATATAGACAGTTGTTGAGACTAATGTGTCAAGTCAATGCTATCATCCTCACGACTAACATAGAGACAGTTGTTGAGACTAATGTGTCAAGTCTGTGCTATCATCATCACGACTAACATAGAGACAGTTGTTGAGACTAATGTGTCAAGTCAATGCTATCATCATCACGACTAACATAGAGACAGTTGTTGAGACTAATGTGTCAAGTCAATGCTATCATCATCACGACTAACATAGAGACAGTTGTTGAGACTAATGTGTCAAGTCCGTGCTATCATCCTCACGACTAACATAGAGACAGTTGTTGAGACTAATGTGTCAAGTCAATGCTATCATCCTCACGACTAACATAGAGACAGTTGTTGAGACTAATGTGTCAAGTCTGTGCTATCATCATCACGACTAACATAGAGACAGTTGTTGAGACTAATGTGTCAAGTCAATGCTATCATCATCACGACTAACATAGAGACAGTTGTTGAGACTAATGTGTCAAGTCCATGCTATCATCATCACGACTAACATAGAGACAGTTGTTGAGACTAATGTGTCAAGTCAATGCTATCATCATCACGACTAACATAGAGACAGTTGTTGAGACTAATGTGTCAAGTCCGTGCTATCATCCTCACGACTAACATAGAGACAGTTGTTGAGACTAATGTGTCAAGTCCATGCTATCATCCTCACGACTAACATAGAGACAGTTGTTGAGACTAATGTGTCAAGTCATGCTATCATCATCACGACTAACATAGAGACAGTTGTTGAGACTAATGTGTCAAGTCCGTGCTATCATCCCCACGACTAACATAGAGACAGTTGTTGAGACTAATGTGTCAAGTCCATGCTATCATCCTCACGACTAACATAGAGACAGTTGTTGAGACTAATGTGTCAAGTCCATGCTATCATCCTCACGACTAACATAGAGACAGTTGTTGAGACTAATGTGTCAAGTCCATGCTATCATCCCCACGACTAACATAGAGACAGTTGTTGAGACTAATGTGTCAAGTCCGTGCTATCATCATCACGACTAACATAGAGACAGTTGTTGAGACTAATGTGTCAAGTCCGTGCTATCATCCTCACGACTAACATAGAGACAGTTGTTGAGACTAATGTGTCAAGTCCGTGCTATCATCCTCACGACTAACATAGAGACAGTTGTTGAGACTAATGTGTCAAGTCCGTGCTATCATCCTCACGACTAACATAGAGACAGTTGTTGAGACTAATGTGTCAAGTCCGTGCTATCATCCTCACGACTAATTTAACATTCACTACTCTCATGTACAAACTTTACATTTATTTCAATATGTTTGTGTAGTTCCTACCGGGGGAGGGGGGGGGGTTGCGATTGGTGATTCTTTATGGTATAGGCCTACACTAAAACTTATAACCCAGACAGACACACTCACTAACGAACACACACACACAAACATGCACACATGTGCACACGCACACAGGCACAGACGCACACACAGACACATTTGAGGCACATTTGCGATACATTCGTTTTGATTCGGAATTAATTAAATTAAATTAAAGCCAGTGGCGTAACGTGCGTATTTGCGGTCCAGGCCAGAGAAACTAGATTTTCCACAAAAAATATGCTGATGCTATAAAAACAATTTTTTTAATTAGAAATTAATAATAAGGACATTATACATTTTAAAATTAGAAATAAATAAAATAACGTTCATTTCTTGATTAAATTCAATTTTTTCCCCCTCATGTCACAATTTAGATGTTATACTTATACATCATGTATCAATATTGTCAGCCATGCCATGCTCAATAGCCAAAATAGCACTGTTGATCGAAATTAATTTTGAAATAACTTATTTTTAGAGAAGTTTCTCTCGCAACTGACATTACTTATGAAAATTGTGAGGAATATTCATTATTAATATACGAGCAACAAAGCCCGTCCATGGACGTCCCGCCACCGTTCGGTGGCATGTTGTAACTCCCCTTCAACAGCCGTGTCGACTGGCATTACATGTGCATCAAGTCAAAAATAATATTCATTATAGTTAAATTAAATAACTCGTAAAAACAGAGCTTTTTACTATAAATCCCAACGCGCATAACTCAAAATAAAGGCTTGGAAGAAATACTGCACCAAAAGTAGCTCGTTTTGAACGTCCGCGTAAACGTGTTCAATATGATTGGCTGTAGGAGTCATATGTGTTTGAGGGTCCAATCGCTATCGATGACCGGACAGAAAATTGCCTT
The DNA here is from genome assembly GCA_944989445.1 of Ampullaceana balthica. Classification (NCBI taxonomy): domain Eukaryota; kingdom Metazoa; phylum Mollusca; class Gastropoda; family Lymnaeidae; genus Ampullaceana; species Ampullaceana balthica. The sequence continues at coordinate 18,926 of CALYLW010001566.1, forward strand.
TTATTATATAGGAAGGATTATATTTTGCAGGGTAACTTTGGGCCTAGATATCTTTGAAACTTATTTATATCATGTTGGTTTCAATTTAATAATTCATGTTTTTAACCCGTGATGTTAAATAGCCTTTGCTTGACAATGTCATTTGAGATACACTCAATTCTCTAATACTCTAATTTTAGCCAAAAATTAGCTCGCTCTTACTTCGACTCGAACATTCAATTAAAATGATATGGTCTCCACATAAAATTTTAGCAACGGGAAAATCATCCTTTAAATTTAATTAGTGGTTAGTAGATTCTGCAAATTATTACACAAGCACTGTACGTTTATAAATTATTTCGAGCATCATTGGATTCATAAAGTACATGTTTCCAGTTTCCAGACATTACATATTTTCAAATGTTAAAAAAAAATATTCATTGTGACTAGCAAAGTTCCAAGTTCCTGCGTCTGTTCGTGTGTTTAGCTTTTCGTCTGCCTCTGTCAGTTTTTATATCACTTTAAATTTAAAAAAAGACTCTAATGTATATTCACTTTTTGCTAGATCGTAAAATCTTTTTAATGCCTTGCCTGTAGTAGCAATTACCGGTATATTTTTGCCAATGGTGTGTGGACATGGAAAAGAATTCGTAACAAAGTTCTTTTGTAACAAAAATAATTACCCACACCCGATCTCCACCCCACTCCCACAATAACCTCATTCAGTTCATTAATCTGTTATAATCCCACTTAATCGCCCCCCCCCCTTTTTTTTCTCCTGCCAGCCAGAATTCGAAGGTGACCAAAAAAAAATGTAAACATAATTTTTCCAACCAAGAACTTGGATGATTTCCCTCGTATTACAGCCCTCGGCCTCCCCTCACGTACGGGATTAGACTCGTGTCTACCTTGAACGTGAGAACAGGCGCACGGTGCAGCACCGTTCATTCGTATCACACAACTTGGAGTGTCAGTTCCTAGTGTGATCGTTACTTTCAGTGAGTTCTCTTTGTGATTACACCAGTGAGCTCCCCTCTTAAAGAGGAAGGTTTGAACAGAAAGGTGCGCAACTCTAGCGTTAACGTGCCGTAGAAAGGGAATAGATCTGCACATGAGTTTGTCTAGCGCTGACGTTTGTTGTTACGTTCATTTAAGTGACCACGCCATAGGCGTAGCGACTGTATCTATCAGTGACCACGTCATAGACGTAGTGATTGTCTCTACAGTTTGTCTTCAACTGGATCGTTTAAAAAAACTATTTACTGGTAGCTTATGAATTTTGTAATTCGTTAGTTGTTTCATGTTCTGGCAGTGGTGTACGGTTCAGTTGCTTAGTGATTTAGCTTCATTCTTGTAAAGGCTGCTAGCGGCAAACTGGGGATGTTGAGCGTCACTTAGGCGTGTCAGAAGGAGGGGATGGTCAGTCCCGTCGGAAAATTTTCTGTTTTTTTTTCGTGAGAACGAGAGCACTGAACCCTAGCTACGCCCCTGGTTTGACATTATTTTATGTTCGACTTATCTGATTGGTTAAACACAGGAATACATGACTGACCAATTGTTTCTCTAGACTGACGAGTTGTATCATTAGACTGACCAGTTGTATCATTAGACTGACCAGTTGTATCATTAGACTGACCAGTTGTATCATTAGACTGACCCGTTGTATCATTAGACTGACCAGTTGTATCATTAGACTGACCAGTTGTATCATTAGACTGACCAGTTGTATCATTAGACTGACCAGTTGTATCATTAGACTGACCAGTTTAAAAGATACGTTGCTTACGAGAGGTAAAGATGAAGATACGTTTTTAGGTGCTAGAAGCCTTCATTTCTTCAACACAGCTAAACATGTATTATTGTCGTGCTAAGCTTTTTTCACTCCTCCCTTCAGAGAAAAATGGAATAGGCGCCCTCCCCTCCTCACATACACACCCCTCCCCTGCGTACAGATTCCCAGATATCATCCCAGCTTTTCATAGAGTTTTACATCTCGTGGTTATCTAATCTATTGGAAGCCAGCAATACTGAGACAAGCATAGGACAGTTGATGTGAACATCTTGACGTGCTATAGGACGGTTGATGTGAACATCTTGACTTGCTATAGGACAGTTGATGTGAACATCTTGACTTGCTATAGGACAGTTGATGTGAACATCTTGACTTGCTATAGGACAGTTGATGTGAACATCTTGACTTGCTATAGGACAGTTGATGTGAACATCTTGACATGCTATAGGACAGTTGAATTGAACATTTTAACGTGCAGTTCAAGTCCGTGATGTGTTGACATTTTGAATCTATTCAGTTCATTTAGCGAGTCATTCTAGTCACAGGATTAATACAACATATAGAATGGGACTGCAATAAAGCTTTTAAATAAAATACAAAATACACAAACAAATTGTGCAATGAAAACAATAAATTTGAGCTTTATTTTTAGACTGATACGACAGTAAACGTTTCGGCTAATGCCTTCATCAGTACAACATAAAATACATTCTTACAATACTTACATAAGTAATAATAATATTCTTACAACATATTTTATTTTAAAATATTTATGTTAAATAAAAAGAAAGGAAAAACAAAAACAAACATGGACACAGGATATAGCAAAAAGGGGGAAGTATCCAAAGTTACAGTAAAAACCACAACGGGAACAAGATTATGCAGTTAAGTAAAATTATGAATTTGGTTAATTCCATATGGAGCCAACGTACCAAATCTTTTTATGAGTCTATTTTCCATGTGGACTCTATCATGGGTATTGCTTGCATATAAAATACCAGTTACTGCAATATCTGATATGCCGTTATGGTCAACACTGTTAAAATGTTTAGAAACAGGACATTGAGCCTGTTTATTTATATTATACAGGTGTTCTCTAAACCGATCTCCAAGACGACGACCAGTCTCACCCACGTAAATTTTATTACACCTCTTGCAGAGAATTGCATAAATCACGTTGCGACTTGTGCAAGTGAATCCATCTTTTATTAAGAATTTTTCAAGAGGGAAAGAAATGTTGTTAATTTCCATCACATATGGACAAGTATTGCAACGGTTACGGTTGCAACCTTTTGTTCCAATATGTGCTTTCATTGTGGGAAGGTGACTTCTTACAAGAATATCTCTGAGGCTTCTATCTCTCCGGAAAGCAAAAAGAGGAGGTTTTTTGAAGACCTGCTGAGTTAGAGGGTCAGCCATAAGGATTGGTCGGTTTTTGAGAATCACCTGGCGGGCTTTAAAATTATGAGGATGAAAAGTTAAAATAAATTTTGATCGATCACATTGATCAGAAACAGATGATTTAAATGTATCCTGTCTGGTCATGCCTTTAATTCGATTGACAGCGGATATTAAAACTGTTTCCGGGTATGACCTTCTTCGAAAAAAATCCAGCATTTCATTACTTTTCTCCAAAAAGTCTGCCTCATCACTGCAGAGTCGTTTTAAGTCTCAATAGTTGCGAAAATGGAATAGCGTTCTTACATGATTGAGGATGGGACGATGTGTACATAAGGAAACTATGGCTATCTGTAGACTTGTAAAATATTGATGTTGATATTTTGTTTTCTTTTAATTTAATTTGAATGTCCAAAAAATTGACAGCACTCCTATGGATGGTATAAGTAAATTTGATTGCACAATGGAAATTACTAACGAAGTCAATGAAACTTTGCAATTGTTGCATGTCCATTTTTGTTATTCCTACACAATCGTCAATGTATCTCCTGTAGTACTCTGGAGAGATACCTTTGTAATTTTCACTCCATAGGTGTTCCAAATGGCCCATAAATATGCATGCATAACTTGGTCCCATTTTCGTTCCCATAGCAACTCCACTAATTTGATCAAAAAACTGTCCGTTAAACTCAAACGAGTTTAAATTTAGGACCAGCTCAGTTAATCGTAGTATGGCACTTGCGGGGATCTTGAGATTTGCCTTCTTGTTGAGAAAAAATGAGATTGCAGAGAGGCCATCGGCATGAGGAATAGACGTGTACAATGAAGAAACGTCCATTGTAAATAGTAAATGATCTTCATTGGGTAAAACCAAGGAATCCAGAGATTTTAACATATGGCTAGTGTCCTTAATGAAAGATGGTAAATTAGCAACAATAGGTTGAAAAACAGTATCCAAAAAATCTGAAATTAATTCAGTAGGACAAGAGCAGGCGGAGACAATTGGTCTTCCAGGGTTTCCCAGCTTGTGTATTTTTGGTAATAAGTATAAACATGGTTTACCAAGATCACTGTCATAAATACGTAAATTTTTTGCAGAGGATGGTAATTGACCACAATCTATAAGTTCTTCAATGGTCTCCTTAACAATTTCGTTATTACAAATAATAGGATCGTTTGTCCTTGGGTTGTAAAAATTTGCATTATTTAATTGTTTGGAGGCCTCTTCAATGTAAAGTCTCTTATCCCACACCACCACAGCTCCACCTTTATCTGTCAATCGAATTAAAGGCATGACCAGACAGGATACATTTAAATCATCTGTTTCTGATCAATGTGATCGATCAAAATTTATTTTAACTTTTCATCCTCATAATTTTAAAGCCCGCCAGGTGATTCTCAAAAACCGACCAATCCTTATGGCTGACCCTCTAACTCAGCAGGTCTTCAAAAAACCTCCTCTTTTTGCTTTCCGGAGAGATAGAAGCCTCAGAGATATTCTTGTAAGAAGTCACCTTCCCACAATGAAAGCACATATTGGAACAAAAGGTTGCAACCGTAACCGTTGCAATACTTGTCCATATGTGATGGAAATTAACAACATTTCTTTCCCTCTTGAAAAATTCTTAATAAAAGATGGATTCACTTGCACAAGTCGCAACGTGATTTATGCAATTCTCTGCAAGAGGTGTAATAAAATTTACGTGGGTGAGACTGGTCGTCGTCTTGGAGATCGGTTTAGAGAACACCTGTATAATATAAATAAACAGGCTCAATGTCCTGTTTCTAAACATTTTAACAGTGTTGACCATAACGGCATATCAGATATTGCAGTAACTGGTATTTTATATGCAAGCAATACCCATGATAGAGTCCACATGGAAAATAGACTCATAAAAAGATTTGGTACGTTGGCTCCATATGGAATTAACCAAATTCATAATTTTACTTAACTGCATAATCTTGTTCCCGTTGTGGTTTTTACTGTAACTTTGGATACTTCCCCCTTTTTGCTATATCCTGTGTCCATGTTTGTTTTTGTTTTTCCTTTCTTTTTATTTAACATAAATATTTTAAAATAAAATATGTTGTAAGAATATTATTATTACTTATGTAAGTATTGTAAGAATGTATTTTATGTTGTACTGATGAAGGCATTAGCCGAAACGTTTACTGTCGTATCAGTCTAAAAATAAAGCTCAAATTTATTGTTTTCATTGCACAATTTGTTTGTGTATTTTGTATTTTAGTCACAGGATTACAACACAAACCCTGTCACGAACCCTGTCACGAATCCTGTCACGAACCCTGTCACGAACCCTGTCACCAACTCTGCCACAATCGAAGAATGTCACAAAGGAGGTTTACAAATGCCAAAATTGTCATCCTCGGAGGATCTGGAGTAGGGAAGACAGGTAGGTGCATGTCAATGTCATCAATGTTACACTGTCATTGGATGTCAATGTCATCATTGTTACACTGTCATTGGATGTCAATGTCATCATTGTTACACTGTCATTGGATGTCATACAGTGTCTGTAACTTATAATTACTGCTAATTGAAATTTTAATAAATAAATAAACATATAAAAATGATGTAATGGTTTTACACAAAAATGCAAACTACATCAACAAAGACAATTTTAAATCAGAATTTAATGCGATGAAATGGGTTATTTTATAGTGTTCTATTTTCTGCTTCTAACAAGACTACGAGTATTTATCGTATTAACACATTCATTTACTACGTGTGTTCTTCAATAGTAAATGCGATTCCTTTCATGGATCGCCACAAAGGAAAATAAACATTGAAAAGAACTTACCGGGGCTTTTTAAGAGGAAATTGCATTATATCTAGTTATAATATGTCCTTGGGTAAGATTTAGGCTAATTGGCAGCACATTTATATTTTTATAGAGGGAGAACCTTCGTGAAATTTTGAAGGGTACTTTTTATTAGTGTCAATAATGTCGAACTAACTCTATCTTAGCCACTGTTAGCCGCTGTTAGCCACTGTTATTGTTTTAAGCGTAACTTGGGGTGAACTCTTAGATGAAATTGTAAGTTCAATCCTTGCCAAATAACTATAGGAATGTATGAAAAATGATTTAAAGGCCGACGAATTATCAACTAACATTTTAATATAGATTTGTCTATACCTACGTATATTATTATATTAAATTTATAAATTAATAGAAAAATGCACACGGAACCGCATTTGATGCATGTAGCAAGAGCTCAGTTAAAAACAATGGCAAATGTTTGTTAGGTATAAGATTTATTTACCTTAGTGACTTAAATAGTATAGTTTTTGTTTTGGATCGATTTCTCAATAAACTGACCTCAATTAAAGAATGTATTGAAGCAACGATCGGGGATTTTAAAGAAGAAAATGGATTCTATAGATAGGAGTTATATACGCTGGCGTAAGAGTGAGGCTAAGGAGCGGAATAGTTATTTTTATAGAGAGGGGCAACTTTGAAAACTATTTGAAGTTTACTTTTCATTGGTAGAGGCATGAGTTAATAATGTCACCCAACCCTGGATGGAAACAAAACTACTGCTTAGCCACTGTTAATATTCTTTTTGCATAAATTAGGCTAAACCAGCAGGGTAAATTTTAAGCCCAAACCTTGCGATTCAACCTGTGTCTTTTAAACAAATACCCCCCCCCCTTTTACCCTAGGCATCAATATTCACATAAACATTATCTCGCTCGTTCTGAAGTAAGGTCATGCATAAAATAAATAAATATATTTTGTGGTGAGCGTTTTCCTTGAACCAAAATAATCATAGTAAAAGCTATTTAAGGGAAGACTAATTATTAAACGTACACTTTACCATAATATTTGGTATATTTCGAGGACTATGCGGTGGCATGGCAAATACACTTCCGGTAATATCTGTAGAGTTGTCTAACGTGTAAATATATTTAGTTTAAAGAAATATCACGGGTAGGACGTCTTATATACATGATCTACTTCAGTAGTACGTCTTATATACATGTTCTACTTCAGTAGTACGTCTTATATACATGATCTACTTCAGTAGTACGTCTTATATACATGATCTACTTCAGTAGTACGTCTTATATATATGATCTACTTCAGTAGTACGTCTTATATATATGATCTACTTCAGTAGTACGTCTTATATACATGATCTACTTCAGTAGTACGTCTTATATACATGATCTACTTCATTAGTAAGTCTTATATACATGATCTACTTCAGTAGTACGTCTTATATACATGATCTACTTCAGTAGTACGTCTTATATACATGATCTACTTCAGTAGTACGTCTTATATACGTGATCTACTTCAGTAGTACGTCTTATATACATGATCTACTTCAGTAGTACGTCTTATATACATGATCTACTTCAGTAGTACGTCTTATATACATGATCTACTTCAGTAGAACGTCTTATATACATGATCTACTTCAGTAGTACGTCTTATATACATGATCTACTTCTGTAGTATGACTTATATATATGATCTAGCTTCGGTAGACCGTCGAAGACATACACTAACAATAAACAACACTGTGACAGGTTAGAGCATTGTTATACAACAAGATTGAAAATCCCATCTAAATTATGATATTAAATCATGTTTTTCACTATATATATAATTCAGTCAGCTGTAACATAACCTAGTTGTCTGACAGACTGCTGCAGTACAAGATCACTCAGACTGCTTGCAGTACAAGATCACTCAGACTGCTTGCAGCACAAGATCACTCAGACTGCTTGCAGCACAAGATCACTCAGACTGCTTGCAGCACAAGATCACTCAGACTGCTTGCAGCACAAGATCACTCAGACTGCTTGCAGTACAAGATCACTCAGACTGCTTGCAGCACAAGATCACTCAGACTGCTTGCAGTACAAGATCACTCAGACTGCTTGCAGTACAAGATCAATGAGATTGTCTTTAATTTTCTTTGTTAAGTCGTTACTGGTAATGAATTTTTTTAATATTGACTAGAAACTTGTAAATAATGCATCGAGAGTACAAGACACTATATTATTGAAGCTCGTAATATGGTCCTCTTTTTATGAAATTATTCTCAATATTTACAACCGATATTACTCTAATACAACAAAAACACAAACGAACAACAACAACATCTCGCGTGCAACGATACATAGCATTCTTGTTTCTGTGTAAAAAAACTCTATACATGTATTCCAAGAAACTCACTTACATTCTGAACTGCTGCGACATACGGCTGAGAGGTGCACGGCGGCGAAACACGCACCTTAGATGGAACATTGTTTACAACACAATCAGACATTTTAATTGATACATTATCAGAGTCTGTAGCGATTTGGTCTAGAGGCTAGATAACCGGCTTTTTCTTTCTTACACCCGCTACACAAACACAGATTATAATAATAAAATAATTGTAAAGAAATATTTGAATGATTCCTGTGCTGCCTGATAACAGAAAATCATTATACAAAGGAGATAAGGCACTTGTAAGAACATTTTATTGTTTGAAAAGGGAAGTAACTTAGATAATTGACAGATAATTTTTCCACAAATGTCTCTAGGGTGTTGTTGGGTGGCAGGTGTTAGCGGTGATGAAAGTGTCACCACGGCGCCATGTTTGTGTTCTATTTGGTACTTTGTGTTTTCCCGATGTAAGATAGTGCGTCTCATATAAGTAAAATAAGGATCTTAAACGTCACGGTGAAGCCTGTGCTGCTATATGGAGCCGAGACGTGGATAATAACGGCCGTATACCTGACCAGAATCTAGTCCTTTATTAACAATTGCCTAAGAAGGATTCCCAGAATTCACTGGCCGGACAAAATCAGCAATCGAGAACAGTGGCAGCGCACAAAGCAGAAGCCAAATGAGGAAGTGAATTTCCAGAAGCGGTGGAGGTGTAGGTGGAGGTGTAGGTGGAGGTGTAGGTGGAAGTGTAGGTGGAGGCGTAGGTGGAGGCGTAGGTGGAGGCGTAGGTGGAGGTGTAGGTGGAGGTGTAGGTGGAGGTGTAGGTGGAGGTGTAGGTGGAGGTGTAGGTGGAGGTGTAGGTGGAGGTGTAGGTGGAGGTGTAGGTGGAGGTGTAGGTGGAGGTGTAGGTGGAGATGGACTGGTCATACATTAAAAAACCTGACTCCAATACAAGGCAAGGCCTGAAATGGAACCCCCAGGGTAGGCGAAAAAGAGGTGGTCCAAGAAACACCCAACACCGAGCATTGGGGGCAGGCATCAAGAGCATTGGCCATGACTGGAAGATCCTGGAGAGCCTGGCGCAGGATAGGGATGCCTGGAGGTCTCTCGTAGGTGGCCTATGTCCTTGGAGGAATCGCAGACGCCAATGATGATCGGTGGATGCCGCTGATGGACGAGAGGCCTCAGTTTTCCCGATGTCTACCGGTGATAGATGCATGGGGCATCAACTATTGGCTACGGCACATGGTGTAGGCGTTGATGGGAAGACATCGAGTTAATATAAAGGATTTAAAAATATAACACAAGTAGTCGACATACAAACTACACACATAAATGAGACCCTTTACACACATACATGAGACCCATTACACTCATACATAAGACCCATTACACACATACATGAGACCCACTGCACGCACAATAGAGACCCACTACACGATACATGAGACCCACTAAACGCACAAAAGAGACCCACTACACACATACATGAGACACACTACACACATACATGAGACCCATTACACACATACATGAGACACACTACACACATACATGAGACACACTACACACATACATGAGACCCACTACACGCACAATAGAGACCCACTATATACATACATGAGACACACTACACACATACATGAGACACACTACACACATACATGAGACACACTACATACATACATGAAACCCATTACACACATACATGAGACACACTACATACATACATGAGACCCATTACACACATACATGAGACCCATTACACACTTACATGAGACACACTACACACATACATGAGACACACTACACACATACATGAGACCCATTACACACATACATGAGACACACTACACACATAAATGAGACACACTACATACATACATGAGACCCATTACACACATACATGAGACACACTGCACACATGCATGAGACCCACTACACAAATACATGAGACACACTACACACATACATGAGACACAGTACACACATACATGAGACCCATTACACACATACATGAGACACACTACAAACATACATGAGACCCATTACACACATACATGAGACACACTACACACATACATGAGACACACTACACACATACATGAGACACACTACATACATACATGAGACCCATTACACACATACATGAGACCCACTACACACATACATGAGACCCACTACACACATACATGAGACCCACTGCACACATACATGAGTCCCACTACACACATACATGAGGCAAATTACACACATACATGAGACACATTACACACATACATGAAACACACTACACACATACATGAGACCCACTACACACATACATGAGACCCATTAAACACATACATGAGACCCACTACACACATACATGAGGCCAATTACACACATACATGAGACACACTACACACATACATGAGACCCACTACACACATACATGAGACCCACTACACACATACATGAGACCCACTACATATATACATGAGACACACTACACACATACATGAGACACACTAAACACATACATGAAACACACTACACACATACATGAGACACACTACACACATACATGAGACACACTACACACATACATGGGACCCATTACACACATACATGAGACACACTACACACATACATGAGACCCACTGCACACATACATGAAACACACTACACACATACATGAAACACATTACACACATACATGAGACACACTACACACATACATGAGACACACTACACACATACATGAGACACATTACACACATACATGAGACACACTACACACATACATGAGACACACTACACACATACATGAGACACACTACACACATACATGAGACCCACTACACACATACATGAGACCCATTTAACACATACATGAGTCCCACTACACACATACATGAGGCCAATTACACACATACATGAGACACACTACACACATACATGAAACACACTACACACATACATGAGACCCACTACACACATACATGAGACCCATTAAACACATACATGAGACCCACTACACACATACATGAGGCCAATTACACACATACATGAGACACACTACACACATACATGAAACACACTACACACATACATGAGACCCACTACACGCACAATAGAGACCCACTACACACATACATAAGACCCACTAAACAAACTAGGTACATGACCCAACTATGACACACACGTAGACCACCTATGACACACACTTAGACCACCTATGACACACAGGCCACCTATGACACACACTTAGACCACCTATGACACACATGCCACCTATGACACACAGGCCACCTATGACACACACTTAGACCACCTATGACACACAGGCCACCTATGACACACAGGCCATCTATGACACACACTTAGACCACCTATGACACACAGGCCGCCTATGACACACAGGCCACCTATGACACACACTTAGACCACCATTGACACACAGGCCACCTATGACACACACTTAGACCACCTATGACACACAGGCCACCTATGACACACACTTAGACCACCTATGACACACACTTAGACCACCTATGACACACACTTAGACCACCTATGACACACACTTAGACCACCTATGACACACACTTAGACCACCTATGACACACACGTAGACCACCTATGACACACAGACCACCTATGACACACACTTAGACCACCTATGACACACACTTAGACCACCTATGACACACAGGCCACCTATGACACACAGGCCACCTATGACACACAGGCCACCTATGACACACACTTAGACCACCTATGACACACAGGCCACCTATGACACACAGGCCATCTATGACACACACTTAGACCACCTATGACACACAGGCCACCTATGACACACACTTAGACCACCTATGACACACACTTAGACCACCTATGACACACAGGCCACCTATGACACACAGGCCACCTATGACACACACTTAGACCACCTATGACACACAGGCCACCTATGACACACAGGCCACCTATGACACACAGGCCACCTATGACACGCAGGCCACCTATGACACACAGGCCACCTATGACACACACTTAGACCACCTATGACACACACTTAGACCACCTATGACATTTGTAGAATTATATTTCCCTGGATTATGATTTCTGGCAATCTCTAAGAAATTTGCGGATTGAGTTCTCACCCCTGGAATGACTCCATGACTGAGGTTGTCTGTACTTAAGGACCAGCACTCCATCAATCAAAGGTCGGCAAGAGTTATCTGTTGTGTGCGACACAGAGGTTTATCACCAGATAACGTTTCTTAGAAGTGGGGCAACTACAGAAATATGGGGGCAACTACCGAATTATTGGATATATTATAGAATTATGGGGCAACTATAGAAATATTGGGGCAACTTCAGAATTATTAGAGAAACTACAGAATCATGGGGGGCACTACAGAACTGTAGGGCGACTACAAAACCATGGGGGCAACTATTTATTTAATTTAGGAGAGAAATTAAAACTTATGTTCATAAAACAGGTTTTACCGATTTAGACCACGTGATGATAAGGATTGGGTGAAAATGTTTTAAAAAAACAACAACAACAACCAAAAAAAAACACAATCTAAAGACAGTTCGAGAAAAGGCAAAACACTTTAAAATGAGAAAATTTCAATTGAACTCTCGCCCGAAATGTGAAAAACGCTCTCAGCCATTTAAAAAAATGTATTTAGGGTCAAAAGGTGTGAGGACCTTTGAATAAAAGCACTTCTGGATGTAAGCAGCCATGTTTACAGTCGTCTGCGGGGCTTCTGTAGATAACCAGGCTGTTGTGACCACCCCCCCTTCACAACCCCTCCCCTCACACCCCCTCACCTCCTCACCTCTCTGAGAATAGTTTCTGTAGATAGCCAGGCTGTTGTGGACTCCTCACAACTCCTACCCACCCCCCGTCACGATTTATCTGACACATCTTCGGTGTTTATTTAAAAATTTCAAAGATTAGATACCGAGCCTGGGATTACAGGGAAGATAATACTTGCCAGATTTTGAAGACGATGATGGCCATAACACGTGACCCGCTTCTTTGTTTACATTGTAGGACATGGGGGTGCCAGCATTTGTTTACCCCTGGAGGTCTGTCCGTTCACCTCTTTGAAGGGATTGAGTTCATTTCAAATTGGTAAATAAAGATTCCAACAGATACAAAACTCACGGTTTGTGCAGCAGTCATCTGCTGTATGGCTTGGGGACTGAGGTATACAAAGTATTAAATTATTATTATTACTAGTGCATCACCCGTCAAAAATGACGGAAGTTTTCAAAATAAATACACATCAGATTAAAAAATAACATAATACAGAACTTTCATTTATTTTAATCATTTTATTTGATTAATTTATTATCATATTAAACAATTTTATGCGGAACGTTCGAAAAGTGTTATTTTTGGTGCAGTAAAATTTCTAAAATTAGTAGCACTATAAAACAAAATCGATCGCAGCGCCACCTAACAGCATTACATCCATTCGCAGCGCCACCTAACAGCATTACATCCATACAGACAACGGGAATTGTGTATATTGATTATCCCTATATATAGCGCATAAGAGCGTCTGTGGGTGCTCGCTATGCGGGGTAACTCCCGAAAATAAAATAAATTATTGAAAATTAAGACTTAAAAAATAAACATTTTGGTGTCGAGATTAACAAGACGGAGTTTCTCGCCATAAAATATTGTGACGTGACGTCATAGTTTAAGCTCATATTAATTAATTTGTAAAAAGGAAACAAGTAAAAAGAGCCACGGATATTTCAATGTGATTTTTTAAATAGTGCAATCCATCTGTGTGTGTGTATGTGTTTGTTGTGAACTAAATGTGATGAAACGGTTTATTTTTATGTCTGATAATGTTGCGCCTCTAACAAGACTACGTATGTATGTTTTAAAAAAAATACAGAAATACTATTAATTTGCAAATTACATCTTTACACTGTTTTCTTTGTGTAATTTCGAGATTTATTTTAACCAGCCGTTAGAAAAATTTAGTTGCTTTGGTCTTTCTCCAGATGTCTACATTTATGTTCAACGTTAATCTACCTAACGTTTTGTTTACAAACCATAGTTATTGTTTTTTTAGCGTAATATTAATTTTTTTTTATATACTATTATTTTCTTTATTTTTATATACACAGTATCATTTTACCACTTTTCGTTATATCCTTTATATGCTGAATTTAAATACTTTATGTATATGACATTTTAAAAGTTAGTCATAAATAATCAAATACTAATAATGTATTCAATGCATCAGAGAAAGAAAGCACATGAGTGAGAACAGATACCAAACACTATAGCTTAGCCACTGTTAATATTCTTTTTGCATAAATTAAGTTAAACATTCTAGGTAAGTTATATTTATAAATAGAAAAATGCATGATGCAAGTGATTAGTGATGAAAGCAATGCCAATTATTCTTAGGTGGAGATTTATTTTCCTTCGGTGCTTAAATAGTTTACGTGATTTTTTTTCCTGGTACGATTGCTCCATAAACTGCCCCAGGGAAATAGATGGATTGAAAAAATATTTTCGGTACTTTAACTTTTATAGACGAAAATGGATGATATATATGAGTTATTTGCACGGATCTAAGAGTGTTGGTAATAAGTGGAACAGTTATTTTTATATTGAGTGGCAACTTTCTGACCTTTTGAAATGCACCATTTATTGGTGGGGGTAGGAGTCAATAATATCGCCCAACCCTGGGTGACGTAAGCACTATAGCTTAGCAACTGTTTTTATACCTTTTGCATAAATTAAGCTAAACCAGCAGGGTAAATTTTAAGCCCAGACCTTGACATTCAAAATGTTTCTTTAAAACAAAGCAAAACCCATGCATACCTTACTCAAGAATTAAAATTCACATAAATAATATCTGAATCATTAAAAAATATCCCCTTTGTTTGACTAAGGTCAAAGGTCATGACTAGACTGAAAATAGAAATAAGGTTTTGGACAGCTTTCCCCATAAAAAAAGTTTTACTAAGAAATGTATTTAAGAGCTAACGAAAGGTAAAACATTCATTAAAATAAAAATTCAGTTAAATTTCTAGAACAATTCGGTTGCTTGGTACACAATTCGGGTATAAACTGTGTGGTTCTTTAACGTATACATATATTTAGTGTAAAGACATATCGCGGGTATTACATCTCATATATAGGTTCTAGCTTCAAAAAGTGCGTGTTCTGGCGAAAAAATGCAATAACAGCAGCTGATATTGTGACATAACAGCTTGATTTTATTTGAGCAATATGATGCATCGAGGATAAAGTTTTGTATAAAGACTGATTTCAAAGGCAGATCATGTGGTTTACTAAATGGGAGTTTTATTTTAAACTGTATACGCTTTCTTGAAAATAATTTTTTTAAAAAAACTATTCTGATTTAATATCAACTGCCGACAAATATATGTTATATATTAATGCCTTAAATATGTCATTTTATAAGCTAAAAAAGCTACAATGAAAAAAGGCTTAAATATAAATACAAAGAAAAGTAATCCTTTATTTTAGTGGAACAAGTATCTGTCTATTTATTGCTTTAATACTAGAAGAAAAGAATGGGAAGTCATTTAAAATGACATAATAATTTATTAGAAAATCAATCTCTAGGAATTAAAAAAACAACAACATTGTTTTTATGATATTATTCAAGTGAAAAGAAAATGTGTCTTTTAAACCAATAAACCCGATTTCCTCCCTCCACTAAGCATAAATATTCACATAAATATTATCTGGCTCAAACAATATCCTATTCGTCTTAAACTAATTTCATGCTTAAACTATAACATGGAATTGGTGTTTTTGAGAGCATTTTCTTACTGCCAAAGTGATCATCTGGAAAGATATTTAAAAAAAAATTTTTGTGAAAAGAAATTGAGCATTGCCCATTAGATTTGTATAACTATTAATGACCTATGATATTCTGGTGGAGCATATAAAAAATCATGCGTTCTTACAGCAGAAATACCAAGATTGATGGGTAATATTTAAATTCATCATACTTTCTATTTTCTCGACACCCATATCGTGATTTTTATAAAGAAGGGGTTGGATTTATCACTAACATAATTTAATGATGCATTTACACTCATTTTTAAGGGGAATTTGAGACCAAAAACCAAATAAAGTTATTTTTTAATTGTGCCTACCCCGTAGAATAGAACGGGTATTTCGCTCGTTAATGTTATTGAAGTTTAGTAATGTTAGAATTTAACGTACTTTAAATTTATTTGAAAGTAAATTAAATAGCAAAAATAGTAATGAAAATACAAATAATATAAATCAGTCCAATTTGTCTGACTCGTCAGACGGACATCTTCAAAACTCCGACATAAACCGGAAACTGTCTCACGGGGTAAGAAATGATTAGAGCTGGTCACGTGATGTTTGGAGATTCTTTCATTTCCATTGACTGACGCTTTGACTGTTATGCCACTTCATATGGTTTAGGAGTCTGTGTTATGTCACTTCATATGGTTTAGCAGTCTGTGTTATGTCACTTCATATGGTTTAGGAGTCTGTTATGTCACTTCATATGGTTTAGGAGTCTGTGTTATGTCACTTCATATGGTTTAGGAGTCTGTTATGTCACTTCATATGGTTTAGGAGTCTGTGTTATGCCACTTCATATGGTTTAGGAGTCTGTGTTATGTCACTTCATATGGTTTAGCAGTCTGTGTTATGTCACTTCATATGGTTTAGGAGTCTGTTATGTCACTTCATATGGTTTAGGAGTCTGTGTTATGTCACTTCATATGGTTTAGGAGTCTGTGTTATGTCACTTCATATGGTTTAGGAGTCTGTGTTATGTCACTTCATATGGTTTAGCAGTCTGTGTTATGTCACTTCATATGGTTTAGGAGTCTGTTATGTCACTTCATATGGTTTAGGAGTCTGTGTTATGTCACTTCATATGGTTTAGGAGTCTGTGTTATGTCACTTCATGTGGTTTAGGAGTCTGTGTTATGTCACTTCATATGGTTTAGCAGTCTGTGTTATGTCACCTCATATGGTTTAGGAGTCTGTGTTATGTCACTTCATATGGTTTAGGAGTCTGTGTTATGTCACTTCATATGGTTTAGGAGTCTGTGTTATGTCACTTCATGTGGTTTAGGAGTCTGTGTTATGTCACTTCATATGGTTTAGGAGTCTGTGTTATGTCACTTCATATGGTTTAGGAGTCTGTGTTATGTCACTTCATATGGTTTAGGAGTCTGTGTTATATCACTTCATGTGGTTTAAGAGTCTATTAAACAAGATTCCAACATAACACCGTCTAACATTCTAGAAGCTTGTCTACGAATATCTGTGCACGTGCGGTTGATCTTAAATCGATTTCATTGCGCCAACTGAAAGTATTGATTGCATCATGCACCTGAATCTTGCAGGTTGAGCTTAATCAGTTCTTAAACTAGGAGAGTTACGATCGAATACCCGTTCATTACACAACTCAGTAAGAACAGTATCGCAGAATTATTTATGGCTCAATGGCTTGAACTGTCTTGCAAATACAGAATACCACCCGACTCCTGGCCCAAGTAACTAGCATTAGAATACTATCTGCCTCCTGGGCCAGGTAATCGATCATTAGAATACCATACGACTCATGGCCCAAATAATCGAACATTAGAATACTATCTGCCTCCTGGCCCAAGTAAGCTAGCATTAGAATACCATCCGACCCCTGGCCCAAGTAATCGAACATTAGAATACCATCCGACCCCTGGCCCAAGTAATCTAACATTAGAATACCATCCGACTCATGGCCCAAGTAATCTAACATTAGAATACCATCCGACTCATGGCCCAAGTAATCTAACATTAGAATACCATCCGACTCATGGCCCAAGTAATCGAACATTAGAATACCATCCGACTCATGGCCCAAGTAATCGAACATTAGAATACCATCCGACTCATGGCCCAAGTAATCTAACATTAGAATACCATCCGACTCATGGCCCAAGTAATCGAACATTAGAATACCATCCGACTCATGGCCCAAGTAATCGAACATTAGAATACTATCTGCCTCCTGGGCCAGATAATCGAACCTGTCAATTTATTTCGTACTCTCTTGACAACACAGACACCCCCCCCCCACACACACCTATACCTGGGAAAAGTGAAATATTTACTACTACAATCCCTATCTCAACGGTTTATTGTGACGTCAAAGCGGGGGGCATGTTAGTATTACCCTCTCTAGTCGAAGAGATCATTTAGTCTCATGGCCGGAAGTGACGCATCAAGATGGGCGTGTCACTGCAACATTTGGCTGCCACGATCTTCTGTGCACTGCTGGCACCTGTCAACATGATCAAGGTCAAGTTTAACTGTGGTGACACGGGCAAGCAGGTCACTTCAGGGCAGTGCCGAAATAAATCTTTATAAACAACTACTTTAAAACAATTCGTTCGAACAGGCACTAGAGAGTTTCATAAAACTTTAAAGTTGTTACATGCTAATACTTAAAATATCATATATTCATGGAATTATTTGAGACAGTTGTCTTATTTATGGAAATTTACACACACACACCTGAACAGACATGTAACGCTCAAACTCAAGGATATTTGTCGTTAACTAAAATAATGTGGACTCGTGGATGAAAGTCTTTCAAAATAAAAAAAAAGACAAATTATAAATAAAGATTTGAAACAGTTTTATCGTCTGAACATTATTTTTAACAAAGAGCCACTTACGCATATTTTAAATTTAAAAACAAATTCATTTGTAGTTTTGAATAAGCCATGCATTGAAATTATTTTAACTTCATTTGGAGTGGTGTCCCCATGCAGACTTCAGCACCAAACAGTTTGTGGAGTAAACAGTTATCTGCCCCTAGTGTCCTAGGTCATGTTTGCAAATGTGTAACTGTACTTAGTGTTTAATGACTGGTTTCGATGTTGGGTATTTATCGTTTATTTCCTGGAACATTCTATGAGAGCACAGCAGGGGCGGATTAAGACTGCACGGGGCCCCTGGCTGCAATTCAAACTGGGGCCCTAACCAGCCAGGGTACCTTTAGATAAAATGATTGCAGCAGCTAATAAACGACTGTAACTTGTAACTATTCAGCCAAATAGATTATTCATGAAAAACCGAACACCAAGAAATAACTGTTTGCCGGTATCGTAAAATTGACTGTAAAAGACAATTTAAAAAATAAAAATACATAATTTAAAAAAAATGCCTCACCCCACCGGGGGATCGATCCCCCGAACGCTTGCGACAAAAGCCTATATATATCCGATTAGACCACCAGAGCTCGACGAAAATTTGTGAATTTAAGATATGTAAGTGATATTCTTAAATAATTTCTCTTTGTGAGCCAATCAAATCTTGTTTTTTCGATTACTATTTTAAGACTATTTATCGGAATAGAGATCAGATTCATAACAATAGATAGGATTTTATTAATTTATTTAATTTATCCTATTTTCAGCGATTTGTGTAAATATTTGTCCATCTTTATTATAAAATATACTAAATTTGGGGGCCCCTAAATCATCGGGGACCCCTGGCTTTAGCCCGTTCATCCCCCCCCCCTTAATCCGCCATAGGAGCACAGTGGGAGACTTGTTCCTTGGTTTGAATTATTTGGTGCTGTATGAAAACACGGTCTTATCCGTGCACCAGAAATAAAAATAAATTGTAGTTAAGGTCAAAGCCATCTGGAGAGAAATGTATCAGAGAAAAGCAAACGTTAACCATAATTTAGGAAAAAGGAAGCGGTTTCTTTTCATCAGACGTATTCTCTTAGATATATATTTTAAGGTCAAGAAGGTAATCTGCACATGCGCACTAATCACATAAACCAGACATATAAGCCAATAAAATTCGTGTGTGGAAACGAGGCTCCACTTCAGAGCAGATAAATGAGAGTAATCGCCCCTTTACGAGCGCTCTTCAGTCATCAAAGGCACACAAAGAGCGCAAGAAAGGGGAAGTAATCACATTCACAAACGTCTAACATAATCCATTTTGTTCTTAGACCAGAAAGACGAAACTCTTTAATGAGATATCATAGACGAATATATAAAATACCAGATCGAGATTAATCTCGAAACAAAAGACAAACATTGCCAATGTGGAGATTTCCGTACATTTATAAAGGTGCGTTGATGAATGTTGACTGATGACAGTTCTTAGCTGTCTCGGGGTCGGACACCAACTTCAACAGGGTTGACGGGGTTAGTAAGAGAAGTTAGATTTATTCAGTGTTGTACCAATTTGTAAGAGAATTTAGCCTTTGTCGGTGTTGTACCAATTTGTAAGAGAAATTAGTCTTTGTCGGTGTTGTACCAATTTTTAAGAGAATTTAGCCTTTGTCGGTGTTGTACCAATTTGTAAGAGAATTTAGCCTTTGTCGGTGTTGTGCCAATTTGTAAGAGAATTTAGCCTTTGTCGGTGTTGTACCAATTTGTAAGAGAATTTAGCCTTTGTCGGTGTTGTACCAATTTGTAAGAGAATTTAGCCTTTGTCGGTGTTGTACCAATTTGTAAGAGAATTTAGCTTTTGTCGGTGTTGTGCCAATTTTTAAGAGAATTTAGCCTTTGTCGGTGTTCTACCAATTTGTAAGAGAATTTAGCCTTTGTCGGTGTTGTACCAATTTGTAAGAGAATTTAGCTTTTGTCGGTGTTGTGCCAATTTTTAAGAGAATTTAGCCTTTATCTGTGTTGTACCAATTTGTAAGAGAATTTTGTTCTTTGTCGGTGTTGTACTAATTTTTAAGAGAATTTAGCCTTTGTCGGTGTTGTATGAGATTTGAACATAATATACGTCATCATGTATGAGTTGTATCAAACACTTGGTCTTATTGCCTCAATATTCTAGTCTCACTTATACTGCACGTAGTCTAATTGAGTTACTTTAGCTTCGGGTCTTATTGACACATACCAAGTAAAACTAATGTATCATATAGAATGGGACTGCGATAAAGCTTTTAAATAAAATACAAAATACACAAACAAATTGTGCAATGAAAACAATATATTTAAGCTTTATTTTTAAACTAACACGACAGTAGACGTTTCGGCTAATGCCTTCATCAGTACAATAACATAAAATACGTACTTACAACAATATTATTTAAATTTGTAAAACATATTTAGCAATAAATATTAAAATAAAAGAAAAAGGAAGGGACAACAAAAACAAACAAGGACAAAGGATCTAGGAAAAAGGAGGAAGTCTCTACGGTAAAACAGTGAAAACTACAACGGGAACAAGATTCCGAACTAAGGTAAAATTATGAATTTGGTTAATTCCATATGGAGCCAACGTACCAAATAGTTTTATAAGCATATTTTCCATGTGGATTCTATCATGGGTATTGCTTGCATATAAAATACCAGTAACTGCAAGATCTGAAATGACGTCATGGTCAACACTATTAAAATGTTTAGATACAGGACATTGAGCCTGTTTATTAATATTATACAGGTGTTCTCGAAACCGATCTCCAAGCCGAAACGTCTACTGTCGTATTAGTTTAAAAATAAAGCTTAAATATATTGTTTTCATTGCACAATTTGTTTGTGTATTTTGTATTTCAAGTAAAACTATCTTTGGTGGCTGAGACTTGTTGAATATTAGCCAAGGAATGATTAGGTGATGAGAGACAAAATTCCATGTGGTATACTTACATCATTCAATCATTGCTTACAGACATTTCAGACATTTCCAACACTCTATATATTTCCATATCTGTATGTGTAGACTGACAGCTAGCCACAGTCACATGGCTGTATGTGGAGACTGACAGCTAGCCACAGTCACATGGCTGTATGTGGAGTCTGACAGCTAGCCACCGTCACATGGCTGTATGTGGAGACTGACAGCTAGCCACCGTCACATGGCTGTATGTGGAGACTGACAGCTAGCCACCGTCACATGGCTGTATGTGGAGACTGACAGCTAGCCACCGTCACATGGCTGTATGTGGAGACTGACAGCTAGCCACCGTCACATGGCTGTATGTGGAGTCTGACAGCTAGCCACCGTCACATGGCTGTATGTGGAGACTGACAGCTAGCCACCGTCACATGGCTGTATGTGGAGACTGACAGCTAGCCACCGTCACATGGCTGTATGTGGAGACTGACAGCTAGCCACCGTCACATGGCTGTATGTGGAGACTGACAGCTAGCCACCGTCACATGGCTGTATGTGGAGACTGACAGCTAGCCACCGTCACATGGCTGTATGTGGAGACTGACAGCTAGCCACCGTCACATGGCTGTATGTGGAGAATGACAGCTAACAGAAACAACTTTGTTTGAGTAAACATTGATCCAATGGAGCAGTTGAAATTCTATAAACTCCAGTTCGTACAGTAAACATAGGGAAAAAAAAACACTGTTCAGCGATGACGTCACAATATTTCCTAAGTTGTTTGTGGTCAGTTAGAAGGCGGTGTCCGGATCTTCCCGATCCACTCTCCGAGAGCGTATCAACGGTTCCACAGCTCAATTGGAGGTTCTGCCTTTGACGATAAGGAAGTCTCTTTCCCCGACACACCCACCCCCCTCGTCTGAGCTTGCTTCTGAAAATGTCAAAAGTTCAAAGGTCACACAAGTGATTCTATCAGACTGACGCTGGTGGGGACACAAATAATGGACTGAAAGACGAGTGAAAGGATTCTGTGATTGGGGTTAAACCCAGAAGTGGTGACGATTAATGTTTAAGAAGGTCAGATTTGTGACCTTAGACGTTTACAAACCCAAAGGTTTGACGTTAAATATTAACAAATCATAGAGATGTGACTTCAGATGTTAAAAAACTCAGTGTTGCGACGTCAGATTTTAGGAACCAATAAGACAATTTGTAGCTGTTTGTTGGTCTATAAGGAATAACAGGTTCAAATTACTCGGCATTAATATCAGAGACAGAACAATTGTGATTATTTAATAAATATTCCAACAATAAATATGAACATAATTTTCAGTAAATCATTACCATCTAGAAATGTAAAATACGTGAATCAATTACACAGAATAATGAAAATAAATTCTATACAGCAATAAGCTCCAGACTCTGTGATACAAACTAACAAATTAACTAAAAAACTAACAAAGTAACAAACTCTTTTGTTCAGCTCTTGACTCCCAGTTCTTGTTTCTTTCTCCTCAGCTTTTGCAGTCCGCTACATCACCAAGCGTTACATTGGGGATTATGCTCCTAACACAGGTAACATCTCCTACCTTATCCTAACACAGGTAACATCTCCTACCTTATCCTAACACAGGTAACATCTCCTACCTTATCCTAACACAGGTAACATCTCCTACCTTATCCTAACACAGGTAACATCTCCTACCTTATCCTAACACAGGTAACATCTCCTACCTTATCCTAACACAGGTAACATCTCCTACCTTATCCTAACACAGGTAACATCTCCTACCTTATCCTAACACAGGTAACATCTCCTACCTTATCCTAACACAGGTAACATCTCCTACCTTATCCTAACACAAGTAACATCTCCTACCTTATCCTAACACAGGTAACATCTCCTACCTTATCCTAACACAGGTAACATCTCCTACCTTATCCTAACACAGGTAACATCTCCTACCTTATCTCACTGTCCACATTGGTTAACATATTTATTCTCTCTCATCTCTCTCCCTCTCTCATCTCTCTATCTCTTTTTCCCACCGTCTCTCTCTCTCTCTCCCTCTCTCTTGACGAGCTTCCACCGATCGCAAAGAAAAGTTCGTACGATCACAACTAAATAATTGCTCAGTTGGGAAATAGAAACAACACATCCGTAATAGGAGTGAACATGTGAGTCATCAGGTTACGTCACCCAATTATAGTCTGGTCTTAACGACCTCTTCATGTCCTTCTAGGGCTGACACATAACAACAGTCCTTGATAAGAGACGTAACACACCGTTCGTATAACACCTCTGGTGTCACTTGGAACACACTTTTATTTCTATGTTACACGAAAATCACGTGATTTGATGCAGGAATGAGAGGAATAGGACATGGCATTTACATTTGACAGGACATGACATCTTCTGTCGACACGAATCAGTTACAGACTTACCCAGGACATGTTACATATTGAACGTATTTCTTTCATTCTAAGACAATAAACATATACATCACATTATATCAATAACATTTATAAAAAAGTTTTGTAAAAAAAAATTCTACATGCATGTAAGTAAAGTGATTAGCGGCGATCAAATTAGTTTTAAACGTGAAAGTTTGTTTAAAATTTCCCTAAATTCGTAGAAAACTAAAAGCTATTTCGAACTGCGCGGTGAAGATACATGCCAAAGGGAGGACAATTTTTAATAAATACATTTATCTTCCCTGCCAAGGGAGGTAAGCTTCCTGTTTATCAACATGCATCAAACTCAGGGACGGTCATTCGGTGATTGATAATGTCGAAGACAAAAAATAGTTGAGCTATAATTCTTGTTGTGTTATAGAGAGTACAAAGTTAGGATTGAATTGTGTTGCATTCTTTGATGCAGTTCTAAGATAGCATTAACAAAGTATAAAATAACAGCACATCGGTTAACACAAGTTAGTTGTTTCCATTGGCACTTAGTCATTCTCTGTGTCACTGCAGAAATAGGAGTGGAAAGTTAGTTTTAGCGTGGGTAAACGAGTGTGGGAGAAAGAATAGATAGTGAGGGCTGAGAGAGAAAATGTTAAAGGGAGTTAGAGAATTAAAGAGAGGAGAATGAGAAAGGGAGAGAGTGAGAAAGAGTCTTAGGTCCTATATAATAGTCTATATGTAAAAGTTACTCTAAAAGAAGTGAAGACACTATCGACCTAATGAGAAAAGAGTGCGTGATATCGTAATGTAGTTATGAAGAGTGTCCAAGCATTCCAAGAGTTTATCATCGAAGCGATGTCCGATATTGAGGTCATTTGAACATTGTAAGATTACGAGATCATTTGAACATTGTAAGATTACGAGATCATTTGAACATTGTAAGATTACGAGATCATTTGAACATTGTAAGATTACGAGATCATTTGAACATTGTAAGATTACGAGATCATTTGAACATTGTAAGATTACGAGATCATTTGAACATTGTAAGATTACGAGATCATTTGAACCGTGTCAAATAATGAACTAATGAGAATAACGCTTTCATCGAATATGTCAGGTGTTGACAAGAGAACAATATTGGCTACGTGGAATCAACATACATAATTTGCTATGTAAGTCACGTCCCGTCTGTCCTGTCCGTGACGCTACTAATTTAGATAGCAGCGAACCAAAATTATCGCAACAAAAATAACTCTTTTCAAACGTTCCACATAAAATTGTGCGATCTTAAATAGATTTACCCTCAATTATGACTGTGGCCTAACGCTAAGGGACATCACTCTGCTTTTTAAAAAAATTGAAAATATAGAATTAAAAATCATAATCATTTTGGTTTCCAGATTAACATTAACCAAACAACGCACGAACCTTTGACGTCAGCATTTGTGTTGTGAACAGTGCTGACTTACTCAAAGAGTTATTTTTTGTTTTGATGTAGTAATTTGGTGTGCTGCTTTCTAAAATTAGTAGCTTTATGGACAGGACAGACGCGACGTGCAGTTAAAAAATCGTGTGGTGATAAGCACTATAAAAAATATCATAGTAATACTTTGTGTACATTTCAGGAATACTACTTATTTATCTTACCAGGATAAGTTACTTGGGCTTTTGAAAATAACAACAAAAAAAAAGTGGGCGCGGCGCCCTACAACCTCTATTATAAATTACTTTGTGTACATTTAAGGAAGTTTAATATTACGTATTTATCATACAAGGACAAGTTAGTTGTTCTTTTGAAAAAGGTGGGGGCCGTAGGCGCCCTAAAAAAAGTGGGCGCCGCAGCACAAGCTAGTTTTAGATAAGAAAATAGCACATCATTCAAATGAAAGAAAGCAATCATAATGAAATGAACCGATATTAAACGTTTTGGGTCGTTAGTGAATAGAATAATTTATTTAATATTGTCCCACTTAACAATTCTGAAATTAATTTCAGTTCTCTAGACATTATATTATCGTGGCGTCAATTTAACAGTAACAAATCGTTTTAACATTTATTGTATCAAGGGACATAATTCTTTCTTTTTTATGTATTTCTTTTTTAAATTTTTTGAAATCTTAAAGTTGAATATATAATACTTGTTTTTGTAGTTTCATTTCAACAATTTTTAGATATAAAAATTCAAGATCAAAACAATGAAACGTTCTGCCTGAATTTTGTTACTTTGTATTTAAAATAAATCTTATGAAGAGTAGCTGTAAACTAAATATTTTAAATATTTAAAAACTTAAAGCTCGAATGAAACCCACGCGTCTGTATCGTCGTTATTCCAGTACATATTCCAATTTTAAGTAAAGTGGGTATTCACTTTCATCGCTGCTAGAAATAGGATACCTTTAACATTAAATGTATTTAAAGATATACTACACCAATAATGTGATTCAAACTACAGATACATTGCAAACAATCTTACGATTGAGTCCATAATATCATCTATAATTCACCAGAAATTAGGACAAGCACAAATCGTGAGCTGATAAGCAGGAAGAACAACCCTCGCTAGTTTAGACATCAAAAGTTTATTGTTGGCAAGATAACGTGGTGTAAAAGGGGGGGGCGCCCTGGGTCATGTCTCGTGACAAGGAATGCGTCTTGCGTTCAATCACATTGTTCGTCTTCGTCTTCGTCTTATCTATACAGACGCTCCTTCTATGCAGAAGATAGTGGCGTCCACAGACCATGACAGATGACCTGTTTGGCAAGTGATGCAGCGCTCACAGGCCACGGCTTTTGTGGGTTCCACGCATTACCCAGCCGCCTAACTACAGTAGTTAGGAACCCATCGCTTCGGAGCGGGGTGACTCAGGGACGCCCTAGGCCCCGGGAACAAACCCTTGCCTTCACACGGATTCGAACCCGTGACCATCGGTACGACAGTCCAGTGCGCTGCCACTCGACCACCGCGTCCCTCGTTTCTTCGTGCTGCTGTTTGTGTCCGTTCTCCCCTCTCCTTTTTCTGCACTACCTTTAGGCAAAGCAGCGGGGTAAGCTACACCATGGGTCGTATTTAGTTATTTAATAATCTTATTAATATATATTTGATCTAAAGGAGCATGTGCAAGAAAGCATGACGAATGACCTTCGCTGGTGTCAACTAATGACAGTTAACGGTTGGCAAGCGAATGTAGTGGAGGGGTGGGGCATGTCTTGAGACCAGCATAGCTTTTTACATTCTCTTTCGTTGTTCATGCACAGAGTACATGTATTTGGTAGTGTATTGATAATTACATCCGCTTGACATGCGGAAGGTCTTAGGCTCGAGCCCCAGCGGCAACAATTATTGTTTAAAATTTTTAAAAAAATGTTTCTGCCCGCCCCCCCCCCATTTCTTAGCGAATATAAACACCGATTCGCATGTATTTCCCGAAAAAAGCTTCGTTCCATGTTATACCTATTCCTTCATCAGGAAACTGTCTGTTTCTATCAGTCGCATGTTTCTGGTAAAAGATCATAGACGAAGTTGACGCTCTTCAACTTGACTACATAGCTGTAATATTTATTTCTCAACATTGGGATAACTTCGGTGACGAGCTCTCCGTTGTTCTCAGGGACGGAAACGTAGTCATACACTCTCCTCAACAATACGCTCAGTACATGAATACTTCAGGAGAATATGGTGACAAAGCAGAATTTGTTGCGATATCCGAAATACTTCCCAAAAACTGCTTCGGCGATCAACCAAAATTCACTCACGTTTTTCCCATTTGTTCGTGCTACTGTTTGTGTCTGTTCGCCTCCTCCGCCTTTTTTTTCTTTGCACTATCTATGAGTAAGTTTACGGCGTATGCTACGCCGCGGGTCGTATATAGTACAACATAACTGCAAAAAACTGGATATTCATTTCTAAAAATAAAGGAGCAAAAGCAAATAACACATAGACCCAAATGAAATGCAAAGTAATCGTTTCACTCGTAATACTACATAGATGTACCCTCAAGTATGACTGTTGCCTAACGCTAAGGGACATCACTCTGCTGTTTTTAAAATTGAAAATGTAGACTTAATAATTAAATATTTAAAAAATCTTTTTTTTAAAAAAAGGACACGCTTTTAACATAATCACTACTTTTAGTTATGTCTCATATATAAGGGATTTATAGTCAAAAACTTTGTTTTTACAGCTATTTTTAAATCCCTTATCTTAACTTCACCGCCGTCTCTCTCTGTCTCTCTGTCTGTCGTCATCTCATGGGCGGGCGGGCGGAAAAACAAAAGTCAAAAATGACCCACTTTCCGTGATCCGATCGAGCTGAAATTTAGCACACGGACCCGTCTGAACTAACAATGCATCGTATCAAAATTTCAGATCGATCGAACGTACCGTAATTAAATTAATGCATTTTTAGTTTGTCCTTATATGAGGTATGTAATTCAAATTCACTGTTTGTTATTGTTTTTTTTCCACGTGAAAGTTTGAGTTGACGCGTTGAGGCGACCCATCGAAGCAACGGGGCGCTTTTGTTTACATTTTACGTGTCACGCTGAGCTCGGTCAAGCGAATCGGTGACCAGACTTTTCCCCTCTCACCCCCCCCCCAGGGTTATGAAGCAAAGTTGAGTTAAGACAGATTCAGTCTGCAAATGTTTGAAAATAATCAATACTGTTAGTTACAGTGGGGTAGCTAGAACTTTTGCCGCCCGGGGCGGTCTCCTATTTGCCGCCCTTTTTAAGGGCCGTCCATAAATGACGTCATGCATCTGGGGGAAGGGGAGTCACAAATTTGTGACGATGTGTGACGAGGGTGGAGGGTAGGGGGTGTTGTTGTTTTCAACAACTGTGACGTCACATCAAAGCACGCAACTTTAAATAAAAGTTCAAATTAAATCTACGATTGCTTACAATTTATTCAATGACGTTTTACATGGATTCAAGCGGTTTACTATATTACTTTACACTAAATACAAACTTAAATAATAAAACATTGATTTGAAACATGCTCATTTGGGGGGGGGGATTGGAGAGATTTGTGACTTCATATTGAAGAAGGGGTCTAAGTTTTTGTGACGACGTGTGACGAGGGGGGAGGGGGGTGAAAAATCAGCCAAAATTGCATGACGTCATTTATGGACGACCCCTTTAGTCATTCATATGATGGTTTTTATAAATTAATAAACATGAAATAAATGATAGTAATTGAAACGAAGTAAAGGCGGAGAACATTTTTACCGTTGCATGCCATATTTATGTAAGCAGTAATAAAAGAGGCCGCATAAGATGATATATCTATAAATAGTAAATACACATTTATAAACATATAATATACTTTTTTAAGGACACAAGAAAGTGAATGAGGTCGCAAGTCCCCCACCCCTTCCATGAGACAAAACATATTCCAAATTTACACCCAAAAAACATTAACAATTAATATTCTTTTATTTTTTATTTATAAATAGTCTTTTTTTTTACAAAGAAATTGTATACATTAGTATGTAAACATATTTATACATTTACTTTCCTAACTTTCATAGCAGAAAAATCGTGCATTGTGCTATCAAAATTTAAATTGTTTTTAATATCTTGTTCTGTGGATAATATTGAAAGATTGTGTTGTGTTTAAATCACTCGTTGTGGAACGATGCTAATTTTTTTATCAACTTCAGTTTGGAGCAATGTTCCCTTTAAGCTGCGCGGCTGCGCAGATGTCTAACCGATGCCACGCAGCAGTCTAGAATTACCGCGCAACAAATTTGGTAAAATATTGCACAGAAAATGGATGCTGTGCAACTTTGCACACGAGTTTTTCCACTTTTCACACGCAACAACGAACTTTAGAGGGAACATTGGTTGGAGAAGCTCCTCTCACAACTGGCGACACTGATAGCAATGGTTGAAAAAAAATCTTAGCAAAATTACAATATTGGGTACAGAACTTTCCAATCTACACTGTTGAAAAAATTGTAATAGATCAAGTGGGCCTTTCCCCCCATTTTTCTAAGAAAATGCCTCTTCTTGTAGTGTAGGTACAGTCATAAAAAATGGATCCTTTTTCTTTCAATATTGAACAGTTCTTTGTCAATGACAATAAAGTAAGTTATTAGATGCAAAAATTGTTCATTCATTAGGTTAGATGCTATTATACACGAATATTTTCTTGCAAGAATATGCAGCTCATCAAAGCGATGTTTTATTTTCTTATATAATTCCATCCATGGATAAAAACAATTCTCGCTGTACTTCTTGCTCTAAAGGTAGACCCACATCTGCTGAATTTTCCCCACTCACATTTTTTCTCATTTTAACTCGGCGTTCAGTTTCTTATCTCCAACTCTCTATAACAGCGTTCTGTATTAGCACATCTCTGTGTTCCATGAAATGGGTTTGCATTAATTTTTATTTTAAAAAGACGGTTTCCTATAAATTGAGATAACATAGAAAAGAAAAAGATTGCATTGAATTGAGTAAAATTTCCAGCATCTAATCTCGTTTTACTAGTTACTTCTTTAGGTGTCAATTTTTCCTTGACGCTTGAAATGTTAAAGTATGTTACGAAATTATTTATGCTTATTGTGGTGTTTATTAACGGAGACATTTGAATATTTTCATATTCTTTTCATAAATCTTAATAATTTTCAGTAAAATAGACGATTTCAAATTATTTACACATTTCTTTAATTGGATAGGCGTAATTTTTTTATGAATAACCGTATCTTAATGAAAAACACAAATTATTTGTGCTAGTTTAATGCAATAAAAAACAAAATAAATGTAATTTATAAAAACTTACCTAAAATTATTTTCTGACAACTGAAACAGTGATATAAATTACTACTTGTAAGTTAAACACAATATTTGAACCACCATGCCATGTAGGTACTTGTTCGCGCATCATTCTGTGCATGTCGAAATTCCATGTAAAAACTGTCGTGGCGATATTAATTACAAATATTATTTGGCCCAGCGGTGATGTGTATTTTGTGTAGAGTTCTCTTATAAAAGCGTAATCTGTGACATATACCGCTTAATTTTTCAAATAAATCGATAATTTTTTAGCGATTTTAAATTTTTAAACAGTTATGGGTTAGTTATGAGAACCACTATGTAATCAAACAAATGTTGTGCGAATCCATCAAGATTCGAAATTACGAATATTTTTGTTTCACCCGGGTTTTCCTCCTTGAAAAGAAAAACGGCGTTTTTCGCAAATGGCTGTACTTTTCAAATGCTCCCAAATGCCGCCCCTTTAATGTCTGCCACCCGGGGTGGATCGCCCCCACCGCCCCCCTCTAGCTACGCCACAGGTTAGTTATGTCTCATATATAAGGGATTTATAGTCAAAAACTTTGTTTTTACGGTGTTGTTTTATTAAATCCCTTATATTAACTTCACCGCCGGTCATCTCTGTCGTCATCTCATGGGCGGGGCGGGCGGAAAAACAAAAGTAAAAAATGACCCACTTCCCGTGATCCGATCGAGCTGAAATTTGGCACACGGACCCGTCTAAACTATCAATGCATCGTTTCAAAAGTTTCAGATCGATCGAACATACCGTAATTAAATTAATGCATTTTTAGTTTATCCTCATATGAGGTATGTAATTCAAATTCACGGTTTGTTATTGTTTTTTTCCCACGTGAAAGTTTGAGTTGACGCTTTGAGGCGACCCATCGACGTACCCGCGTGCTTTTGTTTACATTTTACGTGTCATGCTGAGCTCGGGTCAAGCGAATCGGTGACCAGACTTTTCCCCCTCTACCACAGGGTTATGAAGCAAAGTTGAGTTACGACAGATTCAGTCTGTAAATATTTGTAAATACTTTTAGTTATGTCTCATATATAAGGGATTTATAGTCAAAAACTTTGTTTTTACGGGTTTGTTTTATTAAATCCCTTATATTAACTTCACCGGCGTCTCTGTCTCTCTGTCTCATCTCTGGGCGGGCGGGCGGAAAAACAAAAGTAAAAAATGACCCACTTTCCGTGATCCGATCGAGCTGAAATTTGGCACACGGACCCGTCTCACCTAACAATGCATCGTATCAAAATTTCAGATCGATCGATCGTACCGTAATTAAATTAATGCATTTTTAGTTTATCCTTATATGAGGTATGTAATTCAAATTCACGGTTTGTTATTGTTTTTTTTCCCACGTGAGTTTGAGTTGACGCTTAGACGTCGACCGTCGTGCCAACACCCCCTCACGTCCCATCCCCCGTTAAAAGACAGGGGACATCACTCGGTGTCAGTCTGTAAATATTTGTGGCGTTGGAAAATAATCAATACTTATAATTATGACTAAAATATAAGGGATTTATAGTAGAAAACTTTGTTTTTACGGGTTTGTTTTATTTAAAACTTGTAATAAAAAGTCTTTAAAATTCACGTCTGAAGCCCACACATCTTTTTTACCACTATTTTTTTTTATACCAAACACCTCATAAGCGCCCGCCCAACGTTTTATATCACGGTGTTGTGTCCACGTGGTGAACTCATGAATGTCAACAAAGCAGACGGTTACGGATGCTTATATATAGACTATAGATAAACTAAAAATGCAATAATTTCAATACGGTACATTCGATCGATCTGAAATTTTGATACAATGCATTGTCATCCAAGATCTATCTGTGGTAAAATGTTTAGATCTCTAGGACCATCAGAAGTGGTATAATTTTACGTTTCAAGTTTTGAAGGAAGGATGGATGGATGGAAGGATGGATGGATACAACATACAAACATTGTGACTTAAATAAAAGCGTGTAAAAATCATTTTTGTTTTGGTTTCCAGATTAAAATTAACCAAACAATGCACGAGCCTTTGACGTCAGCATTTGTGTTGTAAACAGTGCTGACTGAATTAAAGAGTTATTTTTTGGTACAGTAATATGGTGCGCTGCTCTCTAAAATTAGTAGCGTCACGTGCAGTTAAAAATTCGTGTGGTGATTAGCACTGTAAAAAAATAGTATATTAATACTTTGTGTACATTTCAGCAATATTTCGTATTTATCATACAAAGACAAGTTAGTTGGGCTTTTGAAAAGGTGGGGGCCTTAAGCGCCCTAAAAAAAGTGTGCGCCGCAGCACAACCTAGTTTTAGATAAGATAATAGCACATCATTGAAATGAAAGAAAGCAATCATAATGAAATGAACCGATATTGAACGTTTTCGGTCGTTAGTGAATAAAAATAATTTATTTTAATAATGTCCCACTTAAAAACTTCTGAAATTAATATCAGTTCTCTAGATATTATTATCGTGACGTAATTTAACAATAACTAATCTTTTAAACATTTTTTTTGTATCAAGGGACATAATTCTTTCTTTCTTATGTATTTCTTTTTAATGTTTTTTTAAAAATCTTAAAGTAAATATATAATACTTGCTTTTGTAGTTCCATTTCAAATATTTTTAGTTATAAAATTTCATGATCAAATCAATGAAAATTTATGCCTGCATTTTGTTACTTTGTATTTATATTAAATCTTCTGAAGAGTAGCTGTAAACTAAATATTTTAAATATTTAAAAAACTTAATGCTCGAATGAAACCCACTCGGCGGTATATTCACATTAGCAAAAATTGTATTTTAATCAGGGCGGTGAGTACCCACTTTCATCGCTCCTAGAAATAGGATTCCTTTAACATTAAATGTTCTTACGGTTATATTACACCAATAATGTGATTCAAACTGCAGATACATTGCAAACAATCTTACGATTGAGTCCATAATAAACGTAGTCATACAGTCTCAAACAATACGCTCAGTACATGAATACTTCAGGAGATTATGGTGACAAAGCAGAAATTGTTGCGATATCGGAAATACTTCCCAAAAATGCTTCGGCGGTCCACCAATATTCACTCACGGTTTTCCCATTTGTTCTTGCTGCTGTTTGTGTCTGTTCGCCCTAAAAAAGTGGGCGCTGCAGGCGCCACGGCGTCGCAGCACAACCTAGTATTAAATACATGAATAAAATAAAAATAAATAAAATAAATAAAAGCTCTGTATTACAATATTTTTAATTCTGATGTGTATTTTTTCGAAATAAATAGATTTCAGCTGAAATGTTTTAATTTTGAAAACTTCAGTTATTTTTTTACGGGTAATACACTAGTATATATATAAAGTGTAGCACAATCTGTGTAGTAGAGTATATACTACCTAGTCCAGCACTATGTATACCATATACGGGTTACGGCAGCAAGTTCAAAGGCAGAAAGAAAGTAAAAAAATTGGGAAAAGTTTATACAAAGCAGAAACGTTTGTCATAAAGTCTGCTGGAATGTAGTCTGTTGGAATAGTCTGTTGAAATATAGTCTGTTGGAATAGTCTGTTTGAATAGAGTCTGTTGGATTTTATTCTGTTGGATTAAAGTCTGCTTGAACATAGTCTGTTGGAA
Source organism: Ampullaceana balthica (assembly GCA_944989445.1). Lineage (NCBI taxonomy): Eukaryota > Metazoa > Mollusca > Gastropoda > Lymnaeidae > Ampullaceana > Ampullaceana balthica. The sequence goes on from CALYLW010001566.1 coordinate 53,731, forward strand.
CAGAGTCTGTTTGAATAGAGTCTGTCTGAATAGAGTCTATTGGAATAGAGTCTGTTGGAATAGAGTCTGCTGGAACATAGTCTGTTGGAATAGATTCTGTTGGATAATGGTCTGTTGGAATATAGTCTGTTGGAATAGAGTCTGCTGGAATAGAGTCTGTTGGAATAGAGTCTGTTGGAATATAGTCTGTTGGAATAGATTTACTTTCATCAAAATATTTGAAGTTTGGTTAAGTAATAGAAACAGATTTCAAAAGGGTATTAAGGAAAGTTTCGTGAACTCCGAATAGGACGTCAAATATATTTATGTTACAGTTATTGGAACTGATCGTATATTTATGTTACAGTTATTGGAACTGATCGTATATTTATGTTACAGTTATTGGAACTGATCGTATATTTATGTTACAGTTATTGGAACTGATCGTATATTTATGTTACAGTTATACGAACTGATCGTATATTTATGTTACAGTTATTGGAACTGATCGTATATTTATGTTACAGTTATTGGAACTGATCGTATATTTATGTTACAGTTATTGGAACTGATCGTATATTTATGTTACAGTTATCGAACTGATCGTATATTATGTTACAGTTATTGGAACTGATCGTATATTTATGTTACAGTTATTGGAACTGATCGTATATTTATGTTACAGTTATTGGAACTGATCGTATATATATGTTACAGTTATTGGAACTGATCGTATATTTATGTTACAGTTATCGAACTGATCGTATATTTATGTTACAGTTATTGGAACTGATCGTATATTTATGTTACAGTTATTGGAACTGATCGTATATTTATGTTACAGTTATTGGAACTGATCGTATATTTATGTTACAGTTATTGGAACTGATCGTATATTTATGTTACAGTTATTGGAACTGATCGTATATTTATGTTACAGTTATTGGAACTGATCGTATATTTATGTTACAGTTATACGAACTGATCGTATATTTATGTTACAGTTATTGGAACTGATCGTATATTTATGTTACAGTTATCGAACTGATCGTATATTTATGTTACAGTTATTGGAACTGATCGTATATTTATGTTACAGTTATTGGAACTGATCGTATATTTATGTTACAGTTATACGAACTGATCGTATATTTATGTTACAGTTATACGAACTGATCGTATATTTATGTTACAGTTATTGGAACTGATCGTATATTTATGTTACAGTTATTGGAACTGATCGTATATTTATGTTACAGTTATTGGAACTGATCGTATATTTATGTTACAGTTATTGGAACTGATCGTATATATATGTTACAGTTATTGGAACTGATCGTATATTTATGTTACAGTTATCGAACTGATCGTATTTATGTTACAGTTATACGAACTGATCGTATATTTATGTTACAGTTATACGAACTGATCGCGCCAAATTATGGGCTGGCAAACTTGAAATTTTAAAGTTGCAGTAGTGACAGAAAAACTATTTATACTTCGATATGGTGAAATTTAAAAAAAATGTCATTTATCTGAAATATGTGCGATGTTTTGCGTTGTTTAAAAACATTTAAATAGGGATCTTCTCGTGTACAGCCTCACTGATTGGGGAAAGGAATTAAGAAATGACAAAACTATAAAATATCTTATGGACTATTATGTAAGACCAAAATAAAATAAATAAAAAAATAAATTCATATAAATAAAAATAATGAAATTTAAAAAGAAAAGAACTCAGTGAGTTGCCCAGAAGGCGCTGGAATACATTAAACAATAACAGTTTTTGAACCGCTGAGGGGACTCGTAAATCATCCGAGCCGAGAGATTGTCGAAATATTGGCTCTCTCGGTGATTTATTTATTTTTAAAACTGAGCTAAATTCGAAATGTTGTCAGAAATTTTGACAAGACGAAAATAAGAGAAGCATATCAAAATGGCTTGGGGTGAATAGGGAAAAAAAGCGGTAAACATATCAGTGACACAGAGATTCACGTTTCTATCTGTTGATAGATTCAATACACAAACATGTATTACATGTGGGAGAAAAGAGAGAGAGAGAGAGAGAGAGAGAGAGAGAGAGAGAGAGAGAGAGAGAGAGAGAAGGGGGCCAGTCAACATGTATTACATGTGGGAGGGAGAGAGAAGGGGGCCAGTCAACATGTATTACATGTGGGAGAGAGAGGGAAGGTGACCAGTCAACATGTATTACATGTGGGAGAGAGAGAGAAGGGGGCCAGTCAACATGTATTAAATGTGGGAGAGAGAGGGAAGGGGACAAGTCAACATGTATTACATGTGGGGGAGAGAGGGAAGGGGACCTGCCAACATGTATTACATGTGGGAGAGAGAGGGAAGGGGACCTGCCAACATGTATTACATGTGGGAGAGAGAGGGAAGGGGACCTGTCAACATGTATTACATGTGGGAGAGAGAGAGGGAAGGGGACCAGTCAACATGTATTACATGTGGGAGAGAGAGGGAAGGGGACCAGTCAACATGTATTACATGCGGGAGAGAGAGAGAAGGGGACCAGTCAACATGTATTACATGTGGGAGAGAGAGGGAAGGGGACCTGTCAACATGTATTACATGTGGGAGAGAGAGAGGGAAGGGGACAAGTCAACATGTATTACATGTGGGAGAGAGAGGGAAGGGGACAAGTCAACATGTATTACATGCGGGAGAGAGAGGGAAGGTGACCTGTCAACATGTATTACATGTGGGAGAGAGAGGGAAGGGGACCTGTCAACATGTATTACATGTGGGCGAGAGAGGGAAGGGGACCAGTCAACATGTATTACATGCGGGAGAGAGAGAGAGAAAGGGGCCAGTCAACATGTATTACACGTGGGAGAGTGAGAGAAGGGGACCATGTCAGATTAATTTGGGGGGGTGGGGGGTGGGGGCAGTGAAGCAGGATTTGGGATGGGGGTGGAGGCGGAGGTCATCCCCTTTTGAAGAACATTTCAATAATTATTGTTTATATATCTTTTATCTGTAGAGAGGGAGGTGTGGGTGATGGGAGGGAATGAGAGAATGGATCCTGCCGTCTATAACCCGATGCTTCCCGTCCCCTCCCCTGCCTTAGATTACACGCCCCTGAGAGAGGGAGGTGTGGGTGGTGGGAGGGAATGAGAGAATGGATCCTGCCGTCTATAACCCGATGCTTCCCCTCCCCTCCCCTGCCTTAGATTACACGCCCCTGAGAGAGGGAGGTGTGGGTGATGGGAGGGAGTGAGAGAATGGATCCTGCCGTCTATAACCCGATGCTTCCCCTCCCCTGCCTTAGATTACACGCCCCTGAGAGAGGGAGGTGTGGGTGATGGGAGGGAATGAGAGAATTTATCCTGCCGTCTAGAACCCGATGCTTCCCATCCCCTCCCCTACCTTAGAGTACACTCCCCTGGTCTCTCTATCACTCATACACACACATACACACACACATTTCTGCATATCTTCAATGACGTCACCCATCAACTTAACGTTAGTCTGTACGCCTCCAGACGTGTCCACGTGTTTTGTTCAAGTCTGGATGAGAAAAGCACGTCTGCTGTCATAGACTCGCCATGTCTGCTGTCATAGAATCGCCAGTCTATTGTCATACAATCGCACGAACAGACTTAGAAGCCGATGAAAAACGATGCGGTCTGGCGCCGTATTTTTACCACAACATTAATGGCGCCGTGAGGTAAGCGAGTCAGAAGTTTCAACTATTGGGAGTTGCTCTGATAACGCTTTCACCGAGCTTAAAGACTGGGGAAAAAATTGGCCAAATCCTAGGCATGTGCACAGTGGCGTAGCCTAAGAAGGGGTTTTAGGGTTCGGGCTACATTTTATGCTTCACCACCTCATCCGTTCTCTCATTTTGAAATATCAATATTAACGTAGGTTTCAGTACAGTGAACCCTTAAAATAACGGACCCTGAAATAACACCCATTACAGAATAGTTTTCTACTGAATGACTCATGTCAATGTCACAGCTTGAATTAGGTTTCCAAAAGTCTAACTTAACTTTTAACAAGCGTCACCGTGCTTGGTGAGAGGAGGAGGTGGAAATAACAGGATAAGGGAGCGGGGCGGGTCTTGGGACAGGATCAAACTGAGTTGTCCCCCCCCCTCCCTATCCCTCATATCCCCGAGCATTTCTCCGTCAAGAATATGTTTGTGGTTGAATTTGACGAACGCATTATTCTTTTTAAAATACATCCTAAATAAAATAATTGGTTTAAATTTGTTGATTTTCATGAGTTCTAAATTCTGACTGTATTTGTGATACAAAAATTCTCATAATATATTTTTAAATTAATTTTTTAAACCGTTTAGAAAGGCCAACTATTATTTTTGGCTTTTTTAATATCTTCCAGCTCTCACACTGACTTTGTACTTTATGTCATTTGATCTCATCCAACGATTTGTCTCAGATACATTGCTGATTATGTCATTTGATCTCATCCAATGATTTGTCTCAGATACATTGTTGATTATGTCATTGTTACTTGTGGTTACATAGATCCGTGCTTCTCAAACTTTTTAGTATAGCGGACCGGCAGGAATTTTTCCATTGGTCCAGGGCCTTTGCACCCATTTACTTGTATTGAAGTGGAAGCGAAATGTAATTTATCTTATTTTATTTGTTTCATGTTATGTGCTTAATGCCGAAAAACGACATATTCTATAGGGTTAGTATTGATAGTTGCAAATGGAGGAATTTAATTGTATATTTTTTTCCCTTTCTTGTTAACATCTGCGGACCGGAGGCAGATGGCCCACGGACCTGCACCTGTTCGGGAACCACCGCTTTGAGTAGCACTGAAATAGATGTATCAGCACTGCAATATTTGGTTAAGTTAACAATAAAACATGTTTCTCTGAAAGGCTGCATTCATCTACACAGTCCTACTGAAAGTTCCCGGAATGGATGGACACAGGGGGAAAAAAAAGCCTCTTTGGCTTTTGTTTGAAATAGCTACACCAAACTTACTGAATTGTGTTCCATCATTTTTGTACACATGTGGAAACAAAGAAAAACTTAACAAAATTTGAAAAACTCTTTTAATTTGAGAGAATTTTTGAACGTCAGAACCCGACGAGCATGCTGGCCTCCCTTGGACAGATGGCAGTATAGAAGGAAGCCATCATCATACAGATGGCGGTATAGAAGGAAGCCATCATCATACAGATGGCGGTATAGAAGGAAGCCATCATCATACAGATGGCGGTATAGAAGGAAGCCATCATCATACAGATGGCGGTATAGAAGGAAGCCATCATCATACAGATGGCGGTATAGAAGGAAGCCATCATCATACAGATGGCGGTATAGAAGGAAGCCATCATCATACAGATGGCGGTATAGAAGGAAGCCATCATCATACAGATGGCGGTATAGAAGGAAGCCATCATCATACAGATGGCAGTATAGAAGGAAGCCATCATCATAATCATCATCGCAGATGTAATTTAGATCTATTAGTACTAAAATTAGTTCTCTACCTTATAGGAAATATTTAATCCACTGATGAAAGGGACCAGAGATACCAATAATTTTTTGTTGTCTACTAAACTAAACTGTTGAACTTTATCAAATGCCTTAGAGAAGTCTAGTAATATTGTAACTATCTAATTATTATTATCTAAGCATTGTGGCTGATCTTCAAAGGGATCAGGTTTTTGAGTTTCACATGATCTGCTTTTCTAAAATGTTGATTTGTTGCTGCTATTTGAGGTCAGAATGACTGAAAGATTTGTATATAAAATAATCTATTACATTTGGGAGAGAGAAGGGGGCCAGTCAACATGTGTCTATATCATACCGGGAGAGAGAAGGGGGCCAGTCAACATGTGTCTATATCATACCGGGAGAGAGAAGGGGGCCAGTCAACATGTGTCTATATCATACCGGGAGAGAGAAGGGGGCCAGTCAACATGTGTCTATATCATACCGGGAGAGAGAAGGGGGCCAGTCAACATGTGTCTATATCATACCGGGAGAGAGAAGGGGGCCAGTCAACATGTGTCTATATCATACCGGGAGAGAGAAGGGGGCCAGTCAACATGTGTCTATATCATACCGGGAGAGAGAAGGGGGCCAGTCAACATGTGTCTATATCATACCGGGAGCCATGTAGAAATTATCTCCAAGCATTGAGTTCTGCAGTTGTTGCCCCTGGCAGACGAGGCAAGGGAGGTAATCTTGAGATAGTGGTTTGAACTTGTGCGCCGCAGTGATCTAAAATGATCACAGAGTTGCTTCCCCCCTATACAGGATGTGTTTACTTTGAGTTGCTTCCCCCCATACAGAAAGTCTTTACTTTGAGTTACTTCGTCTCATACAGGAAGTGTTTACTTTGAGTTGCTTCCCCCATACAGGAAGTGTTTACTTTGAGTTACTTCGTCTCATACAGGAAGTGTTTACTTTGAGTTGCTTCCCTCCATACAGAAGTGTTTACTTTTGAGTTGCTTCCCCTCATAAAGGAAATGTTTACTTTGAGAATTATATGCTAGTTGTGACAATGAGTTCAACAATCAGAAATGTTTCCTATAACAATGAGTTCAACAATCATAAATGTTTCCTATAAAAATGAGTTCAACAATCAGAAATGTTTCCTATAACAATGAGTTCAACCATCAGAAATGTTTCCTATAACAATGAGTTCAACCATCATAAATTGTTCCTATAACAATGAGTTCAACAATAAGAAATGTTTCCTATAACAATGAGTTCAACAATCAGAAATGTTTCCTATAACAATGAGTTCAACCATCAGAAATGTTTCCTATGACAATGAGTTCAACCATCAGAAATGTTTCCTATAACAATGAGTTTAACCATCAGCAATGTTTTCCTATAACAATGAGTTCAACTATCAGAAATGTTTCCTATAACAATGAGTTCAACTATCAGAAATGTTTCCTATAACAATGAATTCTACAATCAGATATGTTTCCTATAACAATGAGTTCTACCATCAGAAATGTTTCCTATAACAATGAGTTCAACAATCAGAAATTTTTCCTATAACAATGAGTTCAACCATCAGAAATGTTTCCTATAACAATGAGTTCAACAATCAGAAATGTTTCCTATAACAATGAGTTCAACAATCAGAAATGTTTCCTATAACAATGAGTTCAACCATCAGAAATGTTTCCTATAACAATGAGTGCTACCATCAGAAAGGTTTCCTATAACAATGAGTTCAACCATCAGAAAAGTTTCCTATAACAATGAGTTCAACAATCAGAAATGTTTCCTATAACAATGAGTTCAACAATCAGAAATGTTTCATATAACAATGAGTTCAACAATCAGAAATGTTTCCTATAACAATGAGTTCAACCATCAGAAATGTTTCCTATAACAATGAGTTCAACCATCAGAAAATTTTCCTATTGCAATGAGTTCAACAATCAGAAATGTTTCTTATAACAATGAGTTCAACAATCAGAAATGTTTCCTATAACAATGAGTTCAACAATCAGAAATGTTTCCTATAACAATGAGTTCAACCATCAGAAATGTTTCCTATAACAAGAGTTCAACCATCAGAAATGTTTCCTATAACAATGAATTCAACAATCAGAAATGTTTCCTATAACAATGAGTTCAACAATCAGAAATGTTTCCTATAACAATGAGTTCAACCATCAGAAATGTTTCCTATAACAATGAGTTCAACCATCAGAAATGTTTCCTATAACAATGAGTTCAACCATCAGAAATGTTTCCTAAAACAATGAGTTCAACCATCAGAAATGTTTCCTATAACAATGAGTTCAACCATCAGAAATGTTTCCTATAACAATTAGTTCAACCATCAGAAATGTTTCCTATAACAATGAGTTCAACCATCAGAAATGTTTCCTATAACAATGAGTTCAACCATCAGAAATGTTTCCTATAACAATGAGTTCAACAATCAGAAATGTTTCCTATAACAATGAGTTCAACCATCAGAAATGTTTCCTATAACAATGAGTTCAACAATCAGAAATGTTTACTATAACTATGAGTTCAACAATCAGAAATGTTTCCTATAACAATGAATTCAACCATCAGAAATGTTTCCTATAACAATGAGTTCAACCATCAGAAATGTTTCCTATAACAATGAGTTCAACAATCGGAAATTTTTCCTATAACAATGAGTTCAACCATCAGAAATGTTTCCTATAACAATGAGTTCAACCATCAGAAATGTTTCCTATAATAATGAGTTCAACGATCAGAAATGTTTCCTATAACAATGTGTTCTACAATCAGAAATGTTTCCTATAACAATGAGTTCAACCATCAGAAATGTTTCCGATAACAATGAGTTCAACCATCAGAAAAGTTATCTATAACAATGAGTTCAACAATCAGAAATGTTTCCTATAAAAATGAGTTCAACAATCAGAAATGTTTCCTATAACAATGAGTTCAACCATCAGAAATGTTTCATATAACAATGAGTTCAACCATCAGAAATTTTTCCTATTACAATGAGTTCAACAATCAGAAATGTTTCTTATAACAAGGAGTTCAACCATCAGAAAAGTTTCCTAAAACAATGAGTTCAACAATCAGAAATGTTTTCTATAACAATGAGTTCAACCATCAGAAATGTTTCCTATAACAATGAGTTCAAAAATCAGAAATGTTTCCTATAACAATGAGTTCAACCATCAGAAATGTTTCCTATAACAATGAGTTCAACCATCAGAAATGTTTCCTATAACAATGAGTTCAACCATCAGAAATGTTTCCTATAACAATGAGTTCAACCATAAGAAATGTTTCCTATAACAATGAGTTCAACAATCAGAAATGTTTCCTATAACAATGAGTTCAACAATCAGAAATGTTTCCTATTACATTGAGTTCAAATGTCAATGTAGTCAAGAGACGGGTGAGGATGGGTGAGTAGGATGTTTCCTCGGTGAACAGTATGAGAGAGTTGTTCCCTAGGTGAACAGTATTAGAGAGTTGTTCCCTCGGTGAACAGTATTAGAGAGTTGTTCCCTCGGTGAACAGTATTAGAGAGTTGTTCCCTAGGTGAACAGTATGAGAGAGATGTTCCCTAGGTGAACAGTATTAGAGAGTTGTTCCCTAGGTGAACAGTATTAGAGAGTTGTTCCCATAGGTGAACAGTATTAGAGAGTTGTTCCCTCGGTGAACAGTATTAGAGAGTTGTTCCCTCGTGAACAGTATTAGAGAGTTGTTCCCTAGGTGAACAGTATGAGAGAGTTGTTCCCTAGGTGAACTGTATTAGCAGAGTTGTTCCCTAGGTGAACAGTATTAGAGAGTTGTTCCCTCGGTGAACAGTATTAGAGAGTGTTCCCTCGGTGAACAGTATTAGAGAGATGTTCCCTCAGTGAACAGTAGTAGAGAGATGCTCCCTAGGTGAACAGTATTAGAGAGATGTCCCTAGGTGACAGTATTAGCCGTGCAACTGAAAGGGAACATTGGAAGTTATATAAGTTGGTCATCATTAGTTTTTTGTTGTTGTTTAAATGTTCATAAAAATGTCTGTTTTCTTATTTTTCCCCTTGAAGAGATTATTTCCATGTTATCTAACATGTTATTCATGACGTAATATAAACATGTCCCAGACAGCACGAGTAATACCAGAGGTAAGCTGTTGCTGACGGATTCACATATCTCCTCATATCTCACCCTGTGATGAGATCTGTTCCCCCAGGACTCTGTTCACACCCAGGTACGACTCCACGTCACTCAGCGGCTATCTAAGCGGACTACCCTCGGCCAACAATGCGCAGTTAGCAGACGATTAACCTGTGGAGTCGATTATCACCTGTCCCACCTGGACCCACCGCACGCAGTCTATAAATAGCTCAGTGTTGGACAGTCCCGATGTTAGCCCCATATTTTAAATATTTATTTGTCCAAAAGGCGAGTCCGCTCTCCCGCCAACACGCGCCTTAGTTCATGGAATACGTCTGCTGATGGTACAAAATGTATCCTTACTTAATCTGTCTTGGTTTTTAATACAAAATTAAATTTCTTCAATTTTTTGTTTTAAATAGAAAAAAAAAGTGGATAGTACATTTCAGAAACATTCTTCCCGTCTGTAATTCGGGCGAGGAATGGGTTTTCTGAAGAAACAAACATTCAAACTCTAAAAAAAAGAAGCCATTCTAGACATAAACCATGAATAAGCGGAGGACGCTATAAACTTCTTTATAGAAGAAACATATGTAATATATTAGATGAGATAAGATTGACAACAGCTATATATATAATTCACCAGAAATTAGGACAAGCATAGACGTGTGCAAATAAGCATGACGAATGACCCCTCACTAGGATCGACCAACCACAGTTTATGGTTGGCAAGCGAGGGTGGTGAAGGGTGGGGGGGCAGGTAACAACAACCGCAGTTCGCATGTCTCTAGATCAAAAATGCGTCGGTGGTCCCCCAAAGTTCACTCACGTTGTTCCAATTTCTTCGTGCTGCTGTTTGAGTCCGTTCTCTCTCGCCCCATTTTCTTTGCACTATCTATGAGCAAGTCTGTGGCGTATGCTTCGCCGCGGGTCGTCTCTGTTATTATAAATATTGGTGGAAAAAAACAAAAACAAACCAACCTGTATATGTTTTCCTTTATATTATCTACAAGCAATTAGTACAAGAACGAAAAGTTAAGATGTGCCATTTTTTGATTTGTATTTTCATTTCCCTCTTAATTTTCCTTTTATTTATTTATCTGCATACCAACAGCCGGCAAGAACAATACATCAATTAATCAAATAAAAACTTGAAAACGCCAAACAAATTTCCTCTTAAAAAACGTCTTTGGCTTGCGCTATGTATAGCGGTAGACAAGCCCCATTACTCTTGCTATCGACATTGATGACAAAAATAGCTCGCAGCTCAATATCATCCCCACTTAGCCGATGATCTATGCTACAAGGACGCCACTCAATTTGCTCAAAAACAAGCCGGTAATTTCCATTGCGCTGCACGCAATGTTAAGTGACGTAATTCCTTGTTTACATCGCGCCATCCGAAGACACCTGGCTAGAGGATTTCTCGCCGCTCTGCGGGTAATCTTTCTACTTAAATGGGTTACTTCGAAAGATGAACTCTTTAAACCAAGAGCTTTCCAACCACGTAAAGAGAGGAAGTAAATCGAATCGCGAGTATTCATGACTTATCTCGTCCACTTGAAGAGTTAATTTTCTTCAAAGCGTCATCATTATAACGACTTGATGAGAAATTGATTATGTCATGTAAAGAGACTTAAACTTCTTATTTATTTCCATTTATGATAAATGTTAGAAGACTTAAGTGTTAATTGGAGACGCTGAAGTTAAACGCGTGGAAAAAATGTTGTTATACTTGGACTTATAGTCCATGTTAGCTTAATTTTGTTGTACGTATAATAATAGGTAAAATATTATTACCTAACAGCTCCAGGTGTAAAATATTATTACAGTGTACCTATCAGCTCAGGTGTAAAATATTATTACCTATCAGCTCAGGTGTAAAATATTATTACCTAACAGCTCCACGTCTAAAATATTATTACCTAACAGCTCCAGGTGTAAAATATTATTACCTAACAGCTCCAGGTGTAAAATATTATTACCTAGCAGCTCCAGGTGTAAAATATTATTACCTAACAGCTCCACGTGTAAAATATGATTACCTAACAGCTCCAGGTGTAAAATATTATTACCTAACAGCTCCAGGTGTAAAATATTATTACCTAACAGCTCCAGGTGTAAAATATTATTACCTAACAGCTCCAGGTGTAAAATATTATTACCTATCAGCTCAGGTGTAAAATATTATTACCTAACAGCTCCAGGTGTAAAATATTATTACCTAACAGCTCCAGTGCAAAATATTATTACCTATCAGCTCAGGTGTAAAATATTATTACCTAACAGCTCCAGGTGTAAAATATTATTACCTAACAGCTCCAGGTGTAAAATATTATTACCCTAGCAGCTCCAGGTGTAAAATATTATTACCTAACAGCTCCAGGTGTAAAATATTATTACCTAACAGCTCCAGGTGTAAAATATTATTACCTAACACCTCCAGGCGTAAAAATATTATTACATAACAGCTCCAGGTGTAAAATATTATTACCTAACAGCTCCAGGTGTAAAATATTATTACCTAACAGCTCCAGGTGTAAAATATTATTACCTAGCAGCTCCAGGTGTAAAATATTATTACCTAACAGCTCCAGGTGTAAAATATTATTACCTAACAGCTCCAGGTGTAAAATATTATTACCTAACAGCTCCAGGTGTAAAATATTATTACATAACAGCTCTAGGTGTAAAATATTATAACCTATCAGCTCAGGTGTAAAATATTACTTCATAACAGCTCCAGGTGTAAAATATTACTTCATAACAGCTCCAGGCGTAAAATAGTATTACCTAACAGCCCCAGGTGTAAAATGTTATTACCTATCAGCTCAGGTGTAAAATATTATTACCTAAAAGCTCCAGGTGTAACATATTATTACCTTACAGCTCCAGATGCAAAATATTATTACCTATCAGCTCAGGTGTACAATATTATTACCTATCAGCTCAGGTGTAAAATATTATTACCTAACAGCTCCAGGTGTAAAATATTATTACCTAACAGCTCCAGGTGCAAAATATTATTACCTATCAGCTCAGGTGTAAAATATTATTACCTAACAGTTCCAGGTGTAAAATATTATTACCCAGCAGCTCCAGGTGTAAAATATTATTACCCAGCAGCTCCAGGTCTAAAATATTATTACCTTTCAGCTCAGGTGTGAAATATTATTACCCAACAGCTCCAGGTGTAAAATATTGGGACATTGGTGATGGAGAGCGACGAGGGATAAATACGGAATGTTAACAAATGAACTAGACTGCCAGCAAGGGAGGTAATGACATGTTTTGTCTCCATGTCTCTACAGTCACTGTCTTGCACATGACTAGGCTGTACGTGGTACGGGCGAATAGACTAAACATTCTCATAAACTCTTGTTTGTTCTGAACATATTGAAAATAATATTAAGTCAGAAAATATATCACATATTTGCTGACACATTCACTGACAGTTTCACTGACAGATTCACTGACAGATTCACTGACAGATTCACTGACATAAGCCGCTTTAACAAGAAGACCGTCATGTCATCACATCAAGGGGCAGTAACCCTGTTGAACAAGGTCATAAGGGAGTACCTAGTTAAAAAGGAAAAACACTGCTGAAGTAACTTAGAGTACGAACTCGTCCTTACGGAGTTGGAAAGAGAAAGCTTGAAACACTTATAATTAACATGGACGCTAGTGTTGACTGGGAGCGTAATGGCAATTGACAAATTGTACAACATCACGTCCTGGTGAATTAGTGGAGAGATAGGGAGACAAGTCACGTGACTGCTCTCTTCAAGAACCAGTGATAAGCGTCTCTCTCCAGTGCTGAAAGCGAGGCTACAGGGTGGCAATGTTGTTTGGGAAGGGGGGATGACTCTGTTTTCTCCTGATCTGTTAGATCGAGATGTCGCTAGTGCCAGTTTTGTTGCTCTAGAAGTTGTCAGCTAACGGCAACTGACGTTTCTAACTTCTCGTCTAGGAAAGTGATTTACTTCCCTTACGTCCATCACGGACGACACAAAACGAAAGAGTCGTATCATTTGCTTGGCCATATTATAAATCTAAAACTAAACACAAAGCTAGTCAACTGCGTACTGTAAAAATTGGTTGCTCTACTTCTCTTTCGACACACTATTTCACAAATAGCTAATTGATGTGTAAAACATGTATGGGAAAAAAGCTATAAATAACCCTACAGGAGTTCCCGATAATTGCACTAATAAACAATATTAAAATAAGGGTTGATACGCTGTAGCCCGCAGGCCACATGCGGCCCAGCAACAGAGTTTTTGTGTGGCCCGCATGTCATTCAGAAAACCTGCCTTGATAGGGAGCACTTGGCTCATAAAACTGATTCTATAATTAAACGTTCTAGCAGCTAGACATCAATATAATATAAATTTAGTCACAATAAATAAATTTAATAAAATTACCGCTTTTATTTTAGTTTTATTTATTTATACTTTTCAATACGCCATTTATAATTTTCTGACAGGAAATGTTATGTTAACCAAAGAATTCTGATCTGACATAAAAAGTTACGTTAACTAAAAAATTATGACATGAAATGTTATTGTAACTAAAGAATTCTGACTTGAAATGTTATGTTGACGAAAAAATACAATCTTTTTAAATGGCGCGACTCTCCCCTAAAATCCACTACCACCAAGTGGCCCCCGAGACAATTGCCCGCCCCTGGGCTAGACAGAAGGAAGTAGATCAAAGAATACGCTGAAACACATTTATGAAGCAATAAGCTGTGGATCCAATCTTAACGTTGTAGTAATCTACGTCTGGTATTAGCAGTATGTATTAGATCTACTTGTCCTTGGATGATCCATAGCAGTGTTTATTAGATCTACTTGTCAGTGGATGATACCATAGCAGTATTTATTAGATATACTTGTCAGTGGATGATACCATAGCAGTGTTTATTAGATCTACTTGTCAGTGGATGATACATAGCAGTGTTTATTAGATCTACTTGTCAGTGGATGATACCATAGCAGTATTTATTAGATATACTTGTCAGTGGATGATACCATAGCAGTGTTTATTAGATATATACTTGTCAGTGGATGATACCATAGCAGTGTTTATTAGATCTACTTGTCAGTGGATGATACCATAGCAGTGTTTATTAGATCTACTTGTCAGTGGATGATACCATAGCAGTGTTTATTAGATCTACTTGTCCTTGGATGATACCATAGCAGTGTTTATTAGATCTACTTGTCTGTGGATGATACCATAGCAGTGTTTATTAGATCTACTTGTCTGTGGATGATACCATAGCAGTGTTTATTAGATCTACTTGTCCTTGGATGATACCATAGCAGTGTTTATTAGATCTACTTGTCCTTGGATGATACCATAGCAGTGCTATAGGGGGACTCACTATTTGCGTCAGACAAAGGGAGGTAATCAGTCACATTCTGTGCTAACCTTTTGTTTTTGTGAATGACCTCCGAGCCTGACATTAAGTCATTTTGGATCACGTTTTCCACGGTAAGGCTTTTGAAATAGATCTTTTGATAATCAGTTCCCCGCAGAAGACAAAGAAGATGGCTGAATGGGTGGGGCAATGTGATGAAACAATTCTTGTCTTTATAACCAAGGAATGACGTCATGCATGACAGTTAATACACATTTTACCACATAGTTAATCTTGTACATTACCGTTATTCCAAGGTTTTCTAAAGATTTGTTGCCTTATAGTCGTAAAAGTGTGTACAAATATCACGCCCCTCTTACGACTGGGATGGCGAGGTAGGAGATAGTGGTTAATGAGCAGATTGCTTTGATTTATTCCCCATAGATTCTAGGGGTTAATAGAGATTTAGAGGCAGGATAAAAGTCTTTGAAACCCTAAGGATAAAACGAGAATCCCTGTTAAAAATATATTTTAAAAATCCCACACTTTTGTCTCTATATTTTAATAGTTTTGGATTTTCAAATAAAACCAGAAGTGACGTCACAATGCGTTACAAGGCGTGAAATTTGCAACTTAAGGCCCTCAGGCAAAGATAATCCAGGGCCATATACCGTCTGAAAAAGCAGACCAACGTTTGAATGAGCTTACAGTCGCGGCTATTAACGTGCCCCCCAAATCCCGACGATATTCCGATAAACTGTGTACAACTTGTATCTTGCACGTCCCGTTTATATTTAGCTCTAACATCTCCATAGCAACGCTTGGGCCTCATTCAAACTGACAAGATCTCATCAAACTGACAAGATCTCATCAAACTGACAAGATCTCATCAAACTTACAAGATCTCATCAAACTTACAAGATCTCATCAAACTTACAAGATCTCATCAAACTTACAAGATCTCATCAAACTTACAAGATCTCATCAAACTTACAAGATCTCATCAAACTTACAAGATCTCATCAAACTTACAAGATCTCATCAAACTTACAAGATCTCATCAAACTGACAAGATCTCATCAAACTGACAAGATCTCATCAAACTGACAAGATCTCATCAAATTGACAAGATCTCATCAAACTGACAAGATCTCATCAAATTGACAAGATCTCATCAAACTGACAAGATCTCATCAAACTGACAAGATCTCATCAAACTGACAAGATCTCATCAAACTGACAAGATCTCATCAAACTTACAAGATCTCATCAAATTGACAAGATCTCATCAAACTGACAAGATCTCATCAAACTGACAAGATCTCATCAAACTGACAAGATCTCATCAAATTGACAAGATCTCATCAAACTGACAAGATCTCATCAAACTGACAAGATCTCATCAAACTGACAAGATCTCATCAAACTGACAAGATCTCATCAAACTTACAAGATCTCATCAAACTTACAAGATCTCATCAAACTTACAAGATCTCATCAAACTTACAAGATCTCATCAAACTTACAAGATCTCATCAAACTGACAAGATCTCATCAAATTGACAAGATCTCATCAAACTGACAAGATCTCATCAAACTGACAAGATCTCATCAAACTGACAAGATCTCATCAAATTGACAAGATCTCATCAAACTGACAAGATCTCATCAAACTGACAAGATCTCATCAAACTGACAAGATCTCATCAAACTGACAAGATCTCATCAAACTTACAAGATCTCATCAAACTGACAAGATCTCATCAAACTGACAAGATCTCATCAAACTGACAAGATCTCATCAAACTGACAAGATCTCATCAAACTGACAAGATCTCATCAAATTGACAAGATCTCATCAAACTTACAAGAGGTCATCAGAATGACAAGATCTCATCAGACTGACATTTCACAACAGACTCATCATGTACCGACAGCTAAACTCTAATGATAAACATCCCCTCAATAAGGACAGTGGTACAACACGACAGAAACAAAGCCAGTTGACTTGTTTTTGTTGTTGTTACATCTGCCACAATTCATGCGTTTGACGGGACAATGTCATTTAAATAGAAATCCTTTTCTTCTTCATCTGGCATAAAAGAGTGAAACTATTCTTGGACGATCCACTTCCTTTTTTGCTGAGTTTATTTAAAAACTAAAGTATTGGAATGACTGAAATGACAGGCAGTCGTTAAAAAAAATTGGGAAAAAATTTGGTGGATTACAAAAAAATCTTTAAAGAACAGTGTGTACTTTTGTGTGCTTTAGAGCAGGAGAGAAATGGAAACATTGGAAGTTTTTTTAAAAATATTTTTTAAAAATCTCAGGTTAATTGCCGCCATTGCGAAAATAGAAAGGAAATGGTTTGTCCGCTACTCAGAACAGCTGCATGTCGGTCGAGTTGACCCGGATGTAGAAGTTCGTCACGCCCCGCCAAGTCACGGGGATGAATCACGTGACAGTGTAACCCCGGGGGTGTGTTGTTAGGTACACGTAGTTTACTTTTAGTAGAGGGCTTCTTTACACAAATGTTATACACAATATAAAATAAGATAAGATAATAATAATGAGATAAGATAAGATGAGATAAGATAAGATGAGATAAGATATGATAATGGACGTCGATTAAAACTTCCGAATATATTTTACAAATCTTTTCTTCTTCACATCCGGGTTGCTCAACTGATATGCAGCACGTGCTGCATGGCGGCCTTCTTTTTAAATCTATTTGTCTAAATAGATTACATTGACTTCCGGTTCTTAACTAGCATGCCACATTGAAAGGTCAATAAACTTTTTTTTATTGAAGAAGCCCGCAAGACACATGTTTATTTTGTTGTTGTTGAAGAAGCCCGCAAGACACATGTTTATTTTGTTGTTGTTGAAGAAGCCCGCCAAGACACGTGTTTATTTTGTTGCTGTTGAAGAATCCCGCCAAGACACATGTTTATTTTGTTGTTGTTGAAGAATCCCGCCAAGACACATGTTTATTTTGTTGTTGAAGAAGCCCGCAAAGACACATGTTTATTCTCCAATTAAAATGTCACACGAAAAATATATCCCTAAATAATACGAACTCGATCAATAGCTTTTATTTAATTAAAAAAGCTTATAACTTCGAATAAGAAAGGACGGCTCTTAAATTGTGGTTAAAAATGTTATTAAAGTTATCAAGATGAGTTTAAAGGGGCGTTCTATAATTAGGTCAGCTAGGGAGAAAGCGGAGGAAATGGGGGGTGGGGGGACGGGATATGTTTTAAAGTTTTTTGAAAAAAAAAGAAAAGTAGGGGCGGGATATTCATTAGTATACGTCTATAGCTTGTGTAAAATATTTGTTGAGCTCATTGACTATGAATCTATTTCAAGTTCTACTACGAATGATGTCAGGAGGTTCCAAAATAATGTATAATGGGAGTACAAAATTCATCAGTTATGAAGCTAAGTATAGACATTTGTTTTAACAAGGTCAAGTTGCGAAAAAAACAAACAATCAATTACCGTATATACTCGTTCTATGGTCCGTTCGTTCATAAGCCGACCCCCCCCCCTCTTTTGGAAGAGAATTGTATACAAATTGTGTAACCCGCTCATAAGCCGACCCCCAAAAATAATAGAACAGCGTTTCTTTGGTAAACATTGGCGAAAGCGCGTACATTTAAATTCGTTTTTGAAAAAAAACAATTGTAAAACAATTTATTAAAACATTCACAAAAAATAAATTAAATAAATAAATAAGGTAAGTGCCGATGTTTAATAATATTTTATAGATTCTGGTAGAGCAGTCGACTCTTGTAGAATGTAGACAAGGACCTTGATGACCTACAATAACAACACCAATATTCAATGTACATGTAGAAATCACATATGACCCGCTCGTAAGCCCACACCCCAACTGTTGCCCCTAGATTTTGTCCTAAAAAAGTCTGCATTAGAACGAGTATATACGGTAATTATTTTACAACAAAATTAGACTTTGTTGATTCTTTTGATTAATTTTCCATGTGAGGTAACATGGAATCGGGGCGTCTAAGCTTTATTTAATAACTAGTGTATTACCCTTCAAAAATGACGGAAGTTTTCAAAATGGATATAATTCAGTTTTTGTAATTGTCCCTTTTGCCTGAAAGCCGCATAGTAAATAATCAGAGAATTTAGAGACCAAGAGAGAAAAATTAAATCTCTTTTCCATATTGAACAATTTTATGCGGACGTTTGAAAATAGCGTTTTTTTGGTGTTTTTTTTGGCAGTATTTTTTTCAAACGGACATAGCAGAGTATATATTTTGATTATATATACGAATAAATGTGTTATGAGAAAATCTCCAAGCTTAGGCTTCGCGTGAAATAAGTTTGAATTAATAATAATTATATAATCAGGATAATAGTAAATGCATAGTGAATTACACACAGCACAAGGTGATATTACAGCAAAGAAGTTTGAAGTATTAACAAATATTGCTGAGGAGTCAGTCGGACGTTAACTTGCGGCATTGAATAGTGCGCACCAATTATGAGTGCACCAATAATACAGCACAGTGCGTTAAAAATAAATTATGTGACTGTAATGTGATCCACATCAAGCACATCTGTGATTTGAAGCAGTTTAAGCTTCATTGAGGATTATGACGTGTCAGTTTAGTCGCTCATTTGTCCATACATTTTTAACACAACATTATCAAAACATGTAAAAAATAAAATGTAATTTTTACACATGTTAATAACAAAGAACTATTCATTTTGCATGAAACGTAGTAAGCAAAGTTTGTCACAGGATAACAGAAAAGATTAAATTATCAACTGTTAATAATATTTACAATTTAATATAAACGTGTTAGTAATTCACATAAACGTTTTTATTATTGTCAAGTCAGCACCTTTTCAAGATCTATTATGACTTGTCAGTTTATGCGCCCATAGGTCCATACATTATTACCTTTACATTGTCAAAAACATGTAAATAAAACATTGTAGCTATTTACAAATATGAATAACAACGAACTATTTTGCATGAAACCTTCGAAGTAAAGTTAATCACTGGATAAAAGAAAATATTAAAGTATCTTCAGGTAATCGTATATAAAATGTAATATACACGTTTTAGGAATTCTAATAAACGTTTTCATTATTGTCAAGTCAGCAACCCTTCAAGTTCTATATTAAAAGCAAAGATTTATTATTCAAAATTAGTATAAGACACAATAAAATATTGCATGTAAATAACAATTAAAAAAAATTATTGTGGGGAGGAGTCCGATTTTTAAATATTTTATTTCTTTAAACATACAAATATGCAATCTCAAATGGTATAAAAGAAAAACAAATGCTAAACTGAAGCATAAGTTGGCAAATTTCATTTGCAGTAATAAATAATGGCTTTGTAGTTCAAAACGCATCGAAACTTGTCCACCAAACGACAACCAATTGTAAATTTCATAAACCGAAAAACGAATATTATATATTAATATAGAAAATTTAATTTATAATTACGTACGTAATATTGACATGGATACATACACACAAACGGAAATTTAATACAAAAAAAAATATAAAAATAATAATATTAATCACATCAAATAAAACATGGCTCTTTTTACTTCGTTCCCCTCACACATTTAATAAAAGCTCAAATAATGACTTCACGTCACAATATTTTATGGCGAGAAACACATTTTGTTAATCTCGAAAGCAACATTTCTACTTCTCTCTCTCTCTTTATATATATATATTTATCGGGAGTTACCACGCATAGCGTCACGGACAGACAGACATGCGTGACGTCACATACATTGCAAATTATGTATATTGATGTTTACTAATGTTTGAACACATTTTCAAATTGTGTTGTCCTCAGTGGTTCACAGACAAAACGGCTCCGGACAAAATGGCCCCGACAAAACGGCCCCGGACTAATAGATGGGCTAAAAGTAAAATGTCCAATCAAATATTAAATTCGTATTTTTACTCACCTATTCAGTGTCAGGTTTTGCTAATAATAAACAATAATAATGACATCACAATAGTGAATTTAATAGCCTATACGCGAAATGGTACCAATTGCGGCTGTCTGTTGACAAGAAACAATAAAATAACATCACAAGATATATTTTTACAATTTTACCACTTTATTTAAGGGTGACAAAGTTGACAAAAGCTTAAAATGAAAAAAAAGTTTTTGTTGAAAATTTTTTACAATTTGTCTGGGGCCGTTTTGACCGGGGCCGTTATGTCGGGGCCGTTTTGTCCGGGCCGTTTTGGAGGGCCGTTTTGTCCGGGGCCGTCCTCAGTTATTTTAATTGTGTTGTCCTCAGTTATTTTCAAGTTAGAATAAATGTTTTAAATTTTTTTAAAAGTTATCAGACATCGATGTTGGTAAATGCTAAGAATAACTGAGGACAACACAATTTGAATAACTGAGGACAACACAATTTGAATAACTGAGGACAACACAATTTGAATAACTGAGGACAACACAATTTGAATAACTGAGGACAACACAATTTGAATAACTGAGGACGGATGGGGGGTGGGCGGGGTATAACCATAAACTTTAAAAAAATGTAACAAAGGGAGGGGAGGCCATCAATGGTATAATAAATACTTGACTGTATTCTTTTTGTATTTTCATACAACCCTCAAATAAACCAATAAAATGTTAATCTGAAAATGTTGACTGGAGTTATCGGAACATTAGGAAAACAACAACATTCTAAAATAGCAAACACCAAAAATGAAAGATAAAGCAGAAAAAAATATCTTATATCAAACATTTTAACGGGAGCAATTATAAACTGTAAAGGGTATTAAAAAATTGATTCCCAAGGCACAGAGTAAGTCATGCTGTAGCAATAGTTACATCAACACCATCAACACCATCCACACCATCCACACCATCCACACCATCAACACCATCCACACCATCAACACCATCCACACCATCCACACCATCAACACCATCAACACCATCCACACCACCCACACCATCAACACCATCAGCACCATCAACACCATCAGCACCATCAACACCATCAACACCATCCACACCATCAACACCATCAACACCATCCACACCATCAACACCATCAACACCATCAACACCATCCATACCATAAACACCATCCACACCATCAACACCATCCACACCATCAACACCATCCACACCATCAACACCATCAACACCATCCACACCATCAACACCATCCACACCATCAACACCATCCACACCATCAACACCATCCACACCATTCACACCATCCACACCATCCACACCATCAACACCATCCACACCATCAACAACATCAACACCATCCACACCATCAACACCATCCACACCATCCACACCATCCACACCATCCACACCATCAACACCATCCACACCATCAACACCATCAACACCATCCACACCATCAACACCATCAACACCATCAATACCATCAACACAATCAACACCATCAACACCATCCACACCATCCACACCATCAACACCATCAACACCATCAACACCATCAACACCATCAACACCATCAACACCATCCACACCATCAACACCATCAACACCCTCAACACAATCAACACCATCAACACCATCCACACCATCAACACCATCAACACCATCAACACCATCAACACCATCAACGCCATCAACACCATCCACACCATCAACACCATCAACACCATCAACACCATCAACACCATCCACACCATCAACACCATCCACACCATCAACACCATCAGAAAAGTGCAGATGAAAATACAAAAATTGTTTAAAAATAAAACTAAAATATTTTTAATCAAAATCTGGTCTCCCTTGATTGGTTTTTTTTAACCCCCTTGTTTTATTCTCTTGTTTCTTGAACTTGAACCTACTTCTTCCATGTCTATCTTGAGACGTAAAAGAAGCAATTATCATATTCACATACGCATACCATGTTATTTACCCACATTCCCATATCATCCTCTGGCAATGAATAGTATGAGTATGATACTGCTGTTAATTCACTCTTCCCACACCACTAGTAGCCACCGCCCACATTTTCCCGCACTTGAAAATTTTTATTATTTTAACTTCTCTTCACTCCACAGCAGCTAAAAAAAAAGTTACGCACGAAATGCGCTTGATGCATACCTCTTGCCGCAGGTAATCGGGACTATTCGGGAGTTATTTATAGTAGCGTAAGCGTTACTTTGACATGTTACCTAGAAAGCATTTTATTTTTTATTCAAGATGTAACAAAATGGAAATACAATTTAATGAAGACTTCCAAGAAATAAACACACTATATAATCGGCACATTTGTAATGCTAGTGTTGAGGTTGTGTTTGAAGTTTGAACGATATTGTGATGTGGCGGGGATGGAAATATAATTTTATGGTATTCAAGGTTTGTAGTAGTAGCTGGTAAGCCCGGAGAGGGACAGCAATGATAATCAATGAAAGTGATAGCAATGATAAGCAATGAAAGTCATGGCAATGATAAGCAATGAAAGTGATGGCAATGATAAGCTATGAAAGTGATGGCAATGATAAGCAATGAAAGTGATAGCAATGATAAGCTATGAAGTTGATTGGAAAAAAAATCTTTAAACAAAAATAATTGTAATGAGAAGCCTAGAGCGTCATGGCAAGTTGAGTGCTTGCAAAATATCACCAGTAAATAGATGGCTATGATAAGCCAGTAAATAGATGGCTATGATAAGCCAGTAAATAGATGGCTATGATAAGCCAGTAAATAGATGGCTATGATAAGCCAGTAAATTGATGGCTATGATAAGCCAGTAAATTGATGACTATGATAAGCCAGTAAATAGATGGCTATGATAAGCCAGTAAATAGATGGCTATGATAAGCCAGTAAATTGATGGCTATGATAAGCCAGTAAATTGATGGCTATGATAAGCCAGTAAATAGATGGCTATGATAAGCCAGTAAATAGATGGCTATGATAAGCCAGTAAATTGATGGCTATGATAAGCCAGTAAATAGATGGCTATGATAAGCCAGTAAATTGATGGCTATGATAAGCCAGTAAATTGATGGCTATGATAAGCCAGTAAATAGATGGCTATGATAAGCCAGTAAATAGATGGCTATGATAAGCCAGTAAATTGATGGCTATGATAAGCCAGTAAATTGATGGCTATGATAAGCCAGTAAATAGATGGCTATGATAAGCCAGTAAATTGATGGCTATGATAAGCCATTAAACTGATCGTTATGATAAGCCATGAAACAAAAATAGTTTTATAGGAACTGAATTGAGAAAGGAGAATTCGGTTATACGTAATAAAGATATAGCAAACATAGTATGCACGCTAGTAAAACATGCATTAAGGCGAAAAGTTAGTTTTTAATTTCTTGGAAATTTAAGGTTTATCAAATAATTATCGTTGGCTCAATGAGGAGAACAATATACAATAATTATAAAATAATGAGAATTTTAATAATAAAAAATAATAATTGTAATAGTAACGTCAACATTAAATCATATATTGATAAAATAAAACAAAATGTTAACTATAAACAAATCCCTGCATGAAATCATTGACGAAACAGTCGAGGTGAGGCAATGCAGTAAAGACAGTTTAGATCAAAGATCTTCTCCGAATAGATTCTTGGGTGAACCAGGGTGATTCCATCAGGTGAGTAAATACAAACAGCGATTGGTCATCGAGGATGAAGGCAGACACCTGGAGGCCAGGAATGTTGCAATTCAAATATTGAAAAGAAAGACAAAGAAAAATTTGAACTCTGACCTTTAACATGTGCATTTAAACATTGATAAAATACACAACTTAACAGTATTGCCACGTGGGCAAGAAATTTAAAAAAAATTGATTGTAGTAATGGATGACTTGTTGACTGCTGATTGATATTAGTCAACTTGACTTTAGCCAAGCTGTAAACAAGAAAGCGAACAGTTACTCCCCTTACTTGGAGTCGGTAGCAGACATCAAACCCTTACTTGGAGTGGGTAGCAGATATCAAACCCTTACTTGGAGTGGGTAGCAGATATCAAACCCTTACTTGGAGTCGGTAGCAGATATCAAACCCTTACTTGGAGTGGGTAGCAGATATCAAACCCTTACTTGGAGTGGGTAGCAGATATCAAACCCTTACTTGGAGTGGGTAGCAGATATCAAACCCTTACTTGGAGTGGGTAGCAGATATCAAACCCTTACTTGGAGTGGGTAGCAGATATCAAACCCTTACTTGGAGTGGGTAGCAGGTACTACTACCCTTACTTGGAGTGGGTAGCAGATATCAAAGCGAGGCGTAGAACTGGCTTAAAACCGGCTATAAAAAATCTACCTTTACCAAAGTTGTGAAAATATTTCTGTGCTACCCAGTCATCGCAAAACAATCAATATTTCACATCATCGCCAAACAATCAATATTTTCCAATCGTTCGTCAAACAATCAATATTGCACATCATCACCAAACAATCAATATTTCCAATCATCACCAAACAATCAATATTTCCAATCATCGCCAAACAATCAATATTTCCAATCATCGCCAAACAATCAATATTTCCAATCATCACCAAACAATCAATATTTCCAATCATCACCAAACAATCAATATTTCCAATCATCGCCAAACAATCAATATTTCCAATCATCACCAAACAATCAATATTTCCAATCATCACCAAACAATCAATATTTCCAATCATCACCAAACAATCAATATTTCCAATAATCACCAAACAATCAATATTTCCAATCATCACCAAACAATCAATATTTCCAATCATCGCCAAACAATCAATATTTCCAATCATCACCAAACAATCAATATTTCCAATCATCGCCAAACGATCAATATTTCCAATCATCGCCAAACAATCAATATTTCCAATCATCACCAAACAATCAATATTTCCAATCATCACCAAACAATCAATATTTCCAATCATCGCCAAACAATCAATATTTCCAATCATCACCAAACAATCAATATTTCCAATCATCACCAAACAATCAATATTTTCAATCATCACCAAACAATCAATATTTCCAATCATCACCAAACAATCAATATTTTCAATCATCACCAAACAATCAATATTTTCAATCATCACCAAACAATCAATATTTCGAATCATCGCCAAACAATCAATATTTCCAATCATCGCCAAACAATCAATATTTCCAATCATCACCAAACAATCAATATTTCCAATCATCACCAAACAATCAATATTTCCAATCATCGCCAAACAATCAATATTTCCAATCATCACTAATCAATCAATATTTCCA
The DNA here is from genome assembly GCA_944989445.1 of Ampullaceana balthica. Classification (NCBI taxonomy): domain Eukaryota; kingdom Metazoa; phylum Mollusca; class Gastropoda; family Lymnaeidae; genus Ampullaceana; species Ampullaceana balthica. The sequence continues at coordinate 79,954 of CALYLW010001566.1, forward strand.
ATCATCACCAAACAATCAATATTTCACATCATCGCCAAACAATCAATATTTCCAATCATCACCAAACAATCAATATTTTCCGATCATCGCCAAACAATCAATGACTATCACGTGACTAGATCCCATGATGTCGATACACAGGTGAGCCTCGTACACAATCTGTCTCCCCCCCCACCCACCAACAATCCCGCTATACGACCACCTGGTGTCTAACTGAACATCTTCTACCAGGTAAACTCAACAGAAATATGACCAGTTTTTTTTACGTTTTGAGGTGGCACAAGTTCAGTTACAGTTTGTTTGCTTTACAGAGAAATTAAAGCAAAGATTTGCTTCATTGGAAATGTTTCAAAATAATGTTGTTTTATTGTTATTGCTGTATTCGATTTTTTCCCCCAAATGTCTTAATAAAATACAATGTAAATATATTTAATGAAAAGTTGTAAATCTTTAGGTAACTAACAATCGCCTAAAATATCACAGTTTTTGAGAATGTTAGGTCGTTAAAAAACAACAAAAAAAAACAACAACAAGAAATTGGAGAATGTGTTGCAACATTATGTGTTTATTGAAAGTTTAAATTATGTAAGTGTTCGAGTAAAAAATCAAAGATATAATTATGGTAAAGTAATAATTTATTTATTAAAAAATAAGTAACAAATATAATTTAGGAATAGTTATTATTACTAATTGAATACAAATATAGTGAATAGTTTTCTAAATGTCAAGAAATTCAAAAGCTTATTTCCCTTAATATGTAATTTTTCTCTCTTGAAAATTCTGTTATGCCTTATTTTCTATTAACCCTGTTTTCACGACTTTTTTTACCACGTTTTTATTAACTCGCTTTCGTTCCTGTGGCATTGTCTGTCCAAGATTTTTCAAATCTGCCAACGTAAAATTGAACCACTTCTGATGGTCCTAGAGACCAAAATTTTACCACAGATAGATCTTTGATGACAATACATTGTATCCAAATTTCAGATCGATTGAATGTACCGTAATTAAATTAATGCATTTCTTAGTTTATCTTTATATAAGCATCTGTACCCGCCTGCCGTAGTTTCATTTCACGTGGAGAGTTCACCCCGTGACCTCATCGCTTTGTTATTAAACGTTGTGCGGGCGCTGATGAGGTGTTTGGTAAAATAAATAGAGGTAAAAAAATATTTGTGAAAACGACATTTTTATTAGTGGACTAAAAAGAATAAAATAAATAAAGGTAAAAAAATGATTTTTAAAAAAACACGTTTTTATAAGTGGACTAAAAAGAAGAAAATAATTTAAAACTTATAAGTTCAAGTACTTCTATTTAATATCTAAAAACGTGGGGCGGGTGTTTGGTATAAAAAATTAAAGATTTCTAATTTAGAAGCCAAAAGAGAGATCTATAAGTGAGAGTATGAGTGAACCGCATATGTTAAACATCATAAGCGCCCGCCCCACGATTTCAGTCATATTAAATCGAAGTACTTGAACTTATAAGTTTTAAATTATTTTCTTCTTTTTAGTCCACTTATAAAAACGGGGTTTTTAAAAATCATTTTTTTACCTTTATTTATTTGCTCGTCTCATTGAAAACTAACCTCCCCTCACACACCCTCTCCCCTCACAAACCATCTCCCCTCATAAACCATCTCCCCTCACACACCCTCTCCCCTCACACACCATCTCCCCTCACACTCCGAGTATAACACAAAGAAATGCGTGCCAGTAACATGGAGGCAAAGATGTATATTTGAACATTAGCTGAAATGACGTCGTCTATAGACAAACTCGATCTCAGTGAAGGCGTTGCATGAACTCCGTTTAAAAAACAAACAAACAAAAAAAAATCATAAAGTTACCTGTCTTGGGGTAAGCGGCAGGTAAAATAACTCTTTGACCCTGCTTTCCATTAACGTGTTAATAAGAAAACAATTAAGTATATTTTAAACACATATTTAATATTGTTAGAAGTCACCGCACATCAAACATAAAACCATTACGTGAAAGCAACAAAAAACCATACAACTGTCTATCGATATCATTTCCATAGTTTGTCTGTTCACTTAGAAATCATATCACTAGCTTCTAAACCTTTAAATAGTTTAGGTTCTAAACCTTTAAATATTTTAAGTTCTAAAACTTTAAATATTTTAGTTCTAAAACTTTAAATATTTTAGGTTCTAAAACTTTCAATATTTTAGGTTCTAAAACTTTCAATATTTTAGGTTCTAAAACTTTCAATATTTTAGGTTCTAAAACTTTCAATATTTTAGGTTCTAAAACGTTCAATATTTTAGGTTCTAAAACTTTAAATGTTTTAAAACATTAAGATTATTTCTTACCGGAATGTGACCTAACAGATCAGCTGTTACAACAGAACATGTCATCAAACCTTTTAACCAATCAGCGCATCATTTCCTGATATTTCAAATAACTTATTTCAGCCATCGATCCACTCTCAAGAAATGAACCATTTGGCCATTAAGTACCAAAGAAAGCTCTTTATGGAAGATTCATCGCATTTGGTTAAAAATTAATTATTGGGGTAGCTAATGAGGATTTAGATGCTAAAAATAAACAAACAAATGAATGTCCTAAATTACCGATAAAATGGGATTTATTAAATCAGGAACAATATTTATTGTGCTGCCCCCCTCAACCCTCAGTTTAATCTCTGGAATCTTGTCTAATCCAGGTTTATTTATGACTCCTTCTGACAGCACGTGCAGGGTATGACCCTGAGGTCAGGGTTCAAACGAATCATTGCTGTTTTTAAAAGACAAACCTCTTTGAAATTCGTTTCACCGTTTCCCCCAGTTCACTGGCAGAAAGGACAAATATAACTTGATCAAAGTAGAACCAGTTGCCTTTAAATAAACATTGATGGTTACATTACGTTTGTTTTAATACTAAAGATGTAAACCGAGTTTCTGCCCAGCACACTCACAGACGTCCTTGACCTTACATACTCTCCGTGCATCCTTTTTTATGTGGCACGCGCCACACCTGGTTTTCAGATGCCTGGTTCAATCCTGGCATCCACCCCCTCCCTGCACTCAAAGAGAGAGTTCCACATTTTTATGCCACAAAGAGAAATCATTATGCAATGGCGCCCCACGAACCCCTACCCCCTTCTTTCAGCTGTCAAACTGATCTAGTGACTAGAATTCTCAGGGTCAAGGTCACGGTTTCATGAGAGTTTAAATTTTTTTTTGTTGTAGTGAGTCATGTGAAGATCTTCTTCCAAGTTTCAGGCGTCTGTGAATGTTACACATGTGTCATTGTTATACATCTGTCATAGTTACACATTCGTCATTGTTACACATCTGTCATAGTTACACGTCTGTGAATGTTACACATTCGTCATTGTTACACATCTGTCATAGTTACACATTCGTCATTGTTACACATCTGTCATAGTTACACATCTGTGAATGTTACACATTCGTCATTGTTACACATCTGTCATAGTTACACATTCGTCAATGTTACACATCTGTCATAGTTACACATTCGTCATTGTTACACATCTGTCATAGTTACACATTCGTCAATGTTACACATTTGTCATAGTTACACATTCGTCAATGTTACACATCTGTCATAGTTACACATCTGTCATTGTTACACATCTGTCATAGTTACACATCTGTGAATGTTACACATTCGTCATTGTTACACATCTGTCATAGTTACACATTCGTCAATGTTACACATCTGTCATAGTTACACATTCGTCATTGTTACACATCTGTCATAGTTACACATTCGTCAATGTTACACATCTGTCATAGTTACACATTCGTCAATGTTACACATCTGTCATAGTTACACATTCGTCATTGTTACACATCTGTCATAATTATTTCTGAAGTGGATAGTGGATTGATTGCCGTGTTGCTGGAAATTCAGTTATAGAAACACAGCTGACATTCATAGTTAAACCATTAAAAATTTAGATTCATAGTTACATCTTTGACATTCATTGTACATCGCTTACATTCATTGTTACATCGCTTACATGCATTGTTACATCGCTTACATTCATTGTTACATCGCTTACATTCATTGTTACATCGCTTACATTCATTGTTACATCGCTTACATTCATTGTTACATCGCTTACATTCATTGTTACATCGCTTACATTCATTGTTACATCGCTTACATTCATTGTTACATCGCTTACATTCATTGTTACATCGCTTACATTCACACTTACCTCACTTACATTCATAGTTACACAGTCATCTCTAGTTAAATGGATGCTGTTTTTCTGTGGCAACGCTTTGATTCACGGGTAAATCTCAGATGAGTTGCTCAAGGATGGGCTTCAATATTAAATAGTGGGATTCAATGTTAGATGGTGGGATTCAATGTTATATGGTGGGATTCAATGTTAGATGGTGGGATTCAATGTTAGATGGTGGGATTCAATGTTAGATGGTGGGATTCAATGTTAGATGGTGGGATTCAATGTTAGATGGTGGTATTCAATGTTAGATGGTGGGATTTAATGTTAGATGGTGGTATTCAATGTTAGATGGTTTGACCCTATTTAAGTTAGAGTCAGGGGTTCCTAACCAGTGGTGCATGCACCCCCAAGGGGTGCATGAGCAGGTTCCAGGGGGTGCATGAACCATTCAGAGAAAAAAAAAGAAAAAAAAGAAAGAAAAACTGATAATCTGAAAATGTAAACCATAAGCAAGGATCTTCATTCCTGTTTCGCTAAGGATTGCTCCATCAAATTAACAGTCTATGACGGTGATGCGTCCATTTCTGAACATTTATATAAACTTTGTGTGTGTAATTATGTTTAGGAAGATTTAGAGTGCTATGTGTTTTATGTAGTTGTTGAATATGTTTGTAAAGCGCTGTGAGCCCAAGCTGATGGCTGGGGTACTGTGCTATATAAGTGAACAAATAATATTAATAATAATAATGATGTAAACGTTGGGATTTTTTTCCGTCACTTTTATTGCTCGGTTTGCTGCAAAAGTCTTTAAAAACGTTAATTGTAAGCCATTATTCGTCATTGAAACCTAAAATCTTGAGTTGAGCATCCAATTCTGGTCATTAAAAACATTAACTTCGTCAGTTAAAAAATTGCCTGTGACTGGTACGACTTTCCGATTGTCATCACCCGCTCAAAATCGTTAGTAAATAATAAATAAAAAAAAAGAGAGAGAGATGGAACACAAAAGCCTCAGCGCTTCCTTGGTGGAAAAATCATGTGCAATGACAACATGAAGCCCGTTAGACTCCGAGAGCGCTTGGAGAAAGTCCATCCATCCAATTCCAAGGACAGTGTTGAAGTCTTCAAGCAGAAGAGAGCTCGCTTCTTGACCTCAGGTACCTTGCCCAAGCTTGGATTTTCTTTGTCACATAAACCTGCACTGGAGGAGGCATCATTCAAGGTTGCATATCTTATTGCAAAGAACAAGAAGCCCCACACCATTGGAGAACTTTGGTGAAGCCTTGTGCTCTGGAGATGGTGGAACTGATGTGTGGTCACCAACAGAGGGAGCACGTTGAGAAAGTTCCTTTGTCCAATGACACTATTCATTCGAGGATTAGTGACATGGCTGCAGACATTCTGGATCAAGTCTTGTGTGAGATGAGAAGCAGTCCTTTTCCATTTAGCATGCAGCTGGATGAATCCACTGATATAGTACAATGCGGAATGCACAGGCCCCGAAATACGTTTGTCTTTGACTGACACGGCGGTGACGAAACGCAGCCCTGAACATGTACAGAAAGCGGCTGCCCTTGAGACGATAGAAGGGTTCGCGGGAACCCAAGTGAAAGTGTTCACGGATGGGTCTGCCAGTTCAAGTGAAGGAATTGCAGGATATGGTGCGCTCATCTTATACCCAATAGGAGGCCACCAAAAGAAGAACTTCTAGGTCCCTGTGGGACTATGGCATCGAATTACGATGCGGAGCTTGAAGCTATACACAGGGCCCTGGAAAGTGTGCACCGGACACTGCAGGGGTCGGAAATTTTTGGTTTCGACACGGTACTGTTTTGTGACTCGAGATCAGCCCTCGAAGTCCTGGCTAGTGAGAAGCGTAGTACCCACTTGGTTGACGCCATCTTGGAGGACGTGGGTAGACTCGAAAGACTTGGAGGTAAGGTAACCGTGCAGTGGATCCCGAGCCACGTGAATGTTAATGGCAATGAAAAGGCAGACTCCCTGGCCAAAGCAGGTGCAGCACTGCCCCAACCAGAGGCCCCAGTCACTTATCTTGGGGCTAAAACCTGGCTAAAGGACCACTTCGAGTAAGTGGTACCAGGAGTGGGCTGACAACACGACAGCCAGAGGGGTATTCGCTAACATGCCCAGGCCAAGCCGTTCAGACCAGTGGTGGAACCTGAGTCGCAAACACCAGAGTTTGGTGACTCAGATGAGAACAGAACATTGCCCAACCAACTCTTACTTTCACAGGCTAGACCACAACAGGGACTCGAACTGCCGTCATTGCAGCCAAGCCCCTGAGACAGTCGTACACCTGGTGACGTCTTGCCCGGCGCTTGATATAGCCGGGGGGGTGAGGGAGGCGGAAGAGTCCCATGTAAAGACAATGTTGTATGGCAATGCTCAACAGATGGAGCAGATTGCCCAGGTACTAGCCAAGGCCTTAAGAGATTAGTCTCAGGCCTACAGAATATGTGTTTAGTTTAGTACAATGCAGTCAGATTCTTTATTTCTGAGATATGTTCACAGTGGATTGCTGAAGGAACAATTTCTCTTTTGAAAGCCACTCCTAGCTACTACCAAAGCTGCTGATGTGCTGCAGCTAGTCAGGGCATTCTTCACTGAAAACCAGTTTGACTGGACTTCAAGAATTTCTTCAATTTGCACAGGTGGTGCTCCCTTCATGCTCGGTAATAAGTCAGGATTTTCAGCACTGGTAAAGAAAGAAGTTCCAGATATTGTCACTACACACTGTATCCTTCATCGTCAGGCCCTGGCATGCAAAACTCTACCTCCAACCTTGAAGTCAGTTCTTTCTATTGCAGTCCAAGTTGTAAATTTTATCCGCTCACATGCCTTGAACCACTGCCTCTTCAAGTTGTTCTGTCAGGAGGTGGTCTCTGAGCATGAAGTTCTGCTCTACCACACTGAGGTGCGCTAGTTGTCCAGGGGACGGATACTTTCTCGGTTAGTAGAACTGAGAGTGGAGCTTGCGAGAAAAAGAGAGTGACCTTGCTGACAAGTTTTGACTGTCCAAATTTCATTCATTACTTGGCATACCTGGCTGACATCTTCACCATCTTGAATGAGTTGAACACATCTGTCCAAGGACCTGCTGTGACTGTAATGGTTGCTACTGAGAGATTACAAGCCTTCCTTAACAAAGTGCCACTATTCCAACGACGACTAGAAATGTCCAACTTGGCCAACTTTCCACTCTTGGATGAAGCTGTAATATCTGGTGCAGAAGGAAGCACTGAAGGATCACTGCCTGACAAAATCAAGGGGAAATTTCAGAGCACCTTTCAACATTGCAAAAGTCCTTTGATGGGTATTTCTGTCAAGAAATTGCTAGGAAAGATCTTTGGATTCGCAATCCTTTTCTCTGTGACTTGGACAACATTGATGAAAGTTACTTTGCTAAAGATGACCTGATTGATTTGAGAACCAGAGAAGTACTGAGGAGTGCCTTCAGTTGCAATACCTTGATTGAATTTTGGTGCGCCCAGCTAGATTCCTACCCACAACTAGCCAAGAGGGCAGTACTGACTCTCCTTCCATTTGCCACAACCTATCTCTGTGAAGCAGGATTCTCCACACCTTTGACGATTAAAACCAAGGAAAGGAATAAGTTGAATGCAGAGGATGACATGAGAGTTGCTTTGTCCAAAACAGTCCCCAGATTTAAATCGCTGATTGATCATAAGAAGCAGCAGATCTCTCACTAAATTCCCTGTTGCCTATGGTCAAAAATGTTGTGTTCCTAAAATAAACATAGTTTATTATGCATTTTCTGCAAGTTTCACGAGGGGGTGCATGAACTTTTTTGAGCATCTGAAGGGGTGCATGGACCCCTAAAGGTTAGGAACCACTGAGTTAGAGAGTGGTATCCGATGTTAGGTATACAACCAATGTTAGATGTGGGTTATAAAATTAGAATCGGGATTCATTGTCATATGTAGGGAGCCTATGTAGGATGATGTTCTTTAGTGAGATCCAATGTTATGGTGTGGGATTAAGTTTAAGTTGGTGGGATCAAATGCTTCATGAAAGCATACAGTGCTACATGACAGGATTCGGTGATGCATTATGGGGTCCAGTGTTATCAATTGGTTTTGAAATCGAACTTATTTTAGTTATATAATATAAAAGTTTAATTTTGCAGTTAAGAATATTTAAATTTGGTTCATGCAATCTGTATCTTGTAATTAAGACAACTGCAAGAGTAATATTTCTTTATTGACATTTAGATATATCTGATGAGGGAGTTTAAATTGTATTATTCCAATTGACTGTGTAACGTAAAATATGTTCGAATTTTCTACATTAAAAGCAACCCGCGAAGTCATGCTAATAAATAGAAAGATGAGTTTAGCTCAGAGACGATTCTACTGTTTGTCTTATTCGTGTTTGTACAAATATAACCAGAGCCGAAAACACAACAGGAGACTTCTGCTCTATTCCCCATCACAACAGCTCAGTAGCTCATCTCAAAATAGCTGCGGGACTTCCCGTACTCACCACCCTAGGGAAGCACAATGCGTGCGGTGGGGCTGTGTTGATGTTGGGAACAGAGACACATTTTTGTGGGCAATTAAATGCATTCAAAACGGGCAGGTAAATAATTCCTAGAATATTCGTCTGAGGTGAGAAATAGTTACTCAGATAATAAGCAGCACTGACGAAGTTTCAATATTTGGCATTCATGTGTAGTCGTCATTTTTATTATTGTTTTCAAACCGAGATTAGTGACAGTGACAGTGACACATACTTAATTTAACACATACATCATTTAACACATACTTCATTAAGCACACACGTCATATAACACACACGTCATTTAAGACGTACGTCATTTAAAACATGAAATAATTAAATACATTCGTCGTAAACTGATTGGCTGTATCGGAAGTTGATCTTGGCTGCATCCGGAAAACATTGAAGGGCCTGCAGAGGCGTCGCTAGGGTTGGTGTCACCCGGGGCGGCCGCCCCCCACCCCCTAGTGACGCCACTGAGGGCCTGTATACAGTAACAGACAAGACAACTCACATGTATGCTTTTTTACTAATGAGGTTGTCTTTTCTTTAAATAACTTATTGATTTATGCTTTTGATTTGTAATATATATTTCTGTTAATAGAAAACGCTTTATGTACCACCTTTATGTACCACCTTTATGTACCACCTTTATGTACCAACTTTATGTACCAACTTTACGTACCACCTTTATGTACCACCTTTATGTACCACCTTTATGTACCACCTTTATGTACCACCTTTATGTACCACCTTTATGTACCACCTTTATGTACCACCTTTATGTACCACCTTTATGTACCACCTTTATGTACGACCTTTATGTACCACCTTTATGTACCACCTTTATGCTGGCGTCTTTAAGCTACAAATTGAATATCGATCCTCTTGGAGCAAAACTTACAAATATGATATTTAATAATCATTATTTTTCTCAGAACTCCCCTCCCCTCTCCCCACCCAAGAATAATATGACATGGTTCAAAAAGTCTAGAAAAATATTCCTTGCCAGGACGAATGTTTGTTCTGCCAGCAGGTTTTTCTTGTTTGGTGGTTTAAGGAAAGGCAACTCTCACAATGCGGTCTTATCTTGTTGGTTCAGTCCCTTGTTTTGTGGACAGGATAAATCAACATCTGGGTTGTTCCAAAATATTCGCCACACCTTCTGTATTATCAATAGACCCGAGTGGTTGAATTGTTGTTTTTTAGTAACATTGGCTCCTAGTCGTAACTAGCAGGTCCTGATCGTAACAAACAGCTGCCTATTGTGACAAACTGATGTGTTTTAAACTGTCTGTTAGAAGAGATGTGTGTATGGGGCTGGTGGTGGTGCTGAGGGGATAACTTTAAATTAACAAGTTTGTTGATTGATGGCTATGTCCGGACTAATAGACAGACACCATGGATTACTTATTAGTGTATATGTCATAGGTCATAGTTCAAGGGTTAGCAAACTGTGGTCAGTGGGTGGGTTTTGGGTACGTGACGTAAGTTTATCGAGACTCCGGAGTCATCAGGCATTTTATGTTAACAAATGTGTGATGTGTGGGGAAGGAATACATTCTATAAGGGCTGGGTGGCGGGGAGGGAGGGGGTAACAACGTCAGACAATAGTTTTGGACAAACTTGTTGAATTACCTCCCATTCACAACACATGTTGACAAAAGCATGTGCAGGGAAACAAAGTGATCAATTTGACAGGACTGCGTGCTAGAGTGTTGGATGTTAGTAGGATGTTGTCCTACATTACGTAACTCATCAACACGGATTGTAGGGAATCCTGTTTCTTGTATTCCATGGTGGTCTATATACAAAGCTACTGGCCCAAAAGTCATTTAACCTCGTCTGCTCTCCAATATTTAAAACAACAAATAACAGCGTTAATACTAGCGTTATAAACAGCGTTAAATCCGGACTTCAAGTACCAGACCCTTGTCACGTAGTTTTGTTGACAGTTCCAAACATAAGCTTCAATTTGCTTGGTTTTTTTTAAAATGATATGTAACTGCCTTCAATTGGTACATGTATTCTAGAGTTACCTTTCACTTTCCCGTCAATCAGACTAAACACTTCCGGAAACTGAGTCTCAGATTGCAAGCGGAAACAAACCTTGCGTCCGACATGGAGAATGAACTAAAGGCGCATCAGAATTTGCTCCCTTATTTCACCTAATCTTAACTTGTTCAATAGCGTTACAGTTTGTGCAGTCACAGACAGGAGACGGACTGAAAATTTTTCACGACTCGATTGCAATAACAAGATAATAAGAGTCTTAAGAATTCTGTTTAACAACTTTTTTCGTTGATGAACCATCAGCTGAGAGGGCAATGGAAGAAGTCAGTCTGGAACTGCAGTGTAAGTACAAACTTAGATCAACGACTAGAAACTTGATGAAATCGCCCTTGGGGTTAGCAACATTCTCCTTTAAAACCTTTTCTGGTACATTATGTTTTATTGACTGGAACTTCATAATGTTGTGGAAAGAAGTTTTTAAAAATAAAAATATGACACCTAGTTACGGATACGTCGAATCTGGTGTCAGTTGCAAGTTTCTCAAAAAAACTTGTCCTTGAAATGTCATTATGTCTTGGATAGTGCATAAATGTCGTAGGTGACCTGTATAAAAAAACTCTACAATTACGTTGAATACAACTTTAGATAGTGCCATATTTTCTGAGGACGAGGCCATAATTTTAAGATTTGGGCTAATGATTTGAACGAGGCGGATTCGAGCCCAGCAGAGAATTTGACATTTTGTTGTTGTTGTTGTTGTTGTTTATATTTGGTCAAGTTTTGGCTGCATTACTTCATCATCCCCCACCCCCCCCCACCCTATCAAATTTTCTGAAATTTACTTTCATACTTTCAAGTTTGTAGAAATAGAGTGAAATCATTGAGTGGTAGCTTTGAGTGGTAGCATTGAGTGGTAGCATTGAGTGGTAGCATTGAGTGGTAGTATTGAGTGGTAGTATTGAGTGGTAGCATTGAGTGGTAGCTTTGAGTGGTAGTATTGAGTGGTAGCATTGAGTGGTAGTATTGAGTGGTAGTATTGAGTGGTAGCATTGAGTGGTAGCATTGAGTGGTAGTATTGAGTGGTAGTATTGAGTGGTAGCATTGAGTGGTAGCATTGAGTGGTAGTATTGAGTGGTAGCATTGAGTGGTAGCATTGAGTGGTAGCATTGAGTGGTAGTATTGAGTGGTAGTATTGAGTGGTAGCATTGAGTGGTAGCTTTGAGTGGTAGTATTGAGTGGTAGCATTGAGTGGTAGTATTGAGTGGTAGTATTGAGTGGTAGCATTGAGTGGTAGCATTGAGTGGTAGCATTGAGTGAAAGCATTGAGTGGTAGCATTGAGTGGTAGCATTGAGTGGTAGTATTGAGTGGTAGCATTGAGTGGTAGTATTGAGTGGTAGTATTGAGTGGTAGTATTGAGTGGTAGCATTGAGTGGTAGCATTGAGTGGTAGCATTGAGTGGTAGCATTGAGTGGTAGCATTGAGTGGTAGTATTGAGTGGTAGCATTGAGTGGTAGTATTGAGTGGTAGCATTGAGTGGTAGCATTGAGTGGTAGTATTGAGTGGTAGTATTGAGTGGTAGCATTGAGTGGTAGCTTTGAGTGGTAGTATTGAGTGGTAGCATTGAGTGGTAGCATTGAGTGGTAGTATTGAGTGTAGCATTGAGTGGTAGCATTGAGTGGTAGCATTGAGTGGTAGCATTGAGTGGTAGCATTGAGTGGTAGCATTGAGTGGTAGCATTGAGTGGTAGTATTGAGTGGTAGCATTGAGTGGTAGTATTGAGTGGTAGCATTGAGTGGTAGCATTGAGTGGTAGTATTGAGTGGTAGCATTGAGTGGTAGCATTGAGTGGTAGCATTGAGTGGTAGTATTGAGTGGTAGCATTGAGTGGTAGTATTGAGTGGTAGCATTGAGTGGTAGCATTGAGTGGTAGCATTGAGTGGTAGTATTGAGTGGTAGTATTGAGTGGTAGCATTGAGTGGTAGCATTGAGTGGTAGCATTGAGTGGTAGTATTGAGTGGTAGCATTGAGTGGTAGCATTGAGTGGTAGCATTGAGTGGTAGTATTGAGTGGTATCATTGAGTGGTAGTATTGAGTGGTAGCATTGAGTGGTAGCATTGAGTGGTAGCATTGAGTGGTAGCTTTGAGTGGTATCATTGAGTGGTAGTATTGAGTGGTATCATTGAGTGGTAGCATTGAGTGGTATCATTGAGTGGTAGTATTGAGTGGTAGCTTTGAGTGGTAGCATTGAGTGGTAGCTTTGAGTGGTAGCATTGAGTGGTAGTATTGAGTGGTATCATTGAGTGGTAGCATTGAGTGGTAGTATTGAGTGGTAGCTTTGAGTGGTAGCATTGAGTGGTAGCTTTGAGTGGTAGCATTGAGTGGTAGCATTGAGTGGTAGCTTTGAGTGGTAGCACTGAGTGGTATCATTGAGTGGTATCATTGAGTGGTATCATTGAGTGGTAGCATTGAGTGGTATCATTGAGTGGTAGCTTTGAGTGGTAGCATTGAGTGGTAGCTTTGAGTGGTAGCATTGAGTGGTAGCATTGAGTGGTAGCTTTGAGTGGTAGCACTGAGTGGTAGCTATGAGTGGTAGCATTGAGTGGTAGTATTGAGTGGTAGTATTGAGTGGTAGCTTTGAGTGGTAGCATTGAGTGGTATCATTGAGTGGTATCATTGAGTGGTATCATTGAGTGGTAGCATTGAGTGGTATCATTGAGTGGTATCATTGAGTGGTATCATTGAGTGGTAGCATTGAGTGGTATCATTGAGTGGTAGCACTGAGTGGTATCATTGAGTGGTATCATTGAGTGGTAGCATTGAGTGGTATCATTGAGTGGTAGCACTGAGTGGTATCATTGAGTGGTATCATTGAGTGGTATCATTGAGTGGTAGCATTGAGTGGTAGCATTGAGTGGTAGCATTGAGTGGTAGTATTGAGTGGTAGCATTGAGTGGTAGCATTGAGTGGTATCATTGAGTGGTAGCATTGAGTGGTAGCATTGAGTGGTAGCATTGAGTGGTAGCTTTGAATGGTAGCACTGAGTGGTAGCATTGAGTGGTAGCATTGAGTGGTAGCATTGAGTGGTAGCATTGAGTGGTATCATTGAGTGGTAGCATTGAGTGGTATCATTGAGTGGTAGCATTGAGTGGTAGCATTGAGTGGTAGCATTGAGTGGTAGCTTTGAGTGGTATCATTGAGTGGTATCATTGAGTGGTAGCATTGAGTGGTAGCATTGAGTGGTAGCATTGAGTGGTAGCTTTGAGTGGTATCATTGAGTGGTATCATTGAGTGGTAGCATTGAGTGGTATCATTGAGTGGTATCATTGAGTGGTATCATTGAGTGGTATCATTGAGTGGTAGCATTGAGTGGTATCATTGAGTGGTAGCATTGAGTGGTATCATTGAGTGGTATCATTGAGTGGTAGCATTGAGTGGTAGCTTTGAGTGGTAGCATTGAGTGGTAGCATTGAGTGGTATCATTGAGTGGTAGCATTGAGTGGTATCATTGAGTGGTAGCATTGAGTGGTATCATTGAGTGGTATCATTGAGTGGTAGCATTGAGTGGTATCATTGAGTGGTAGCATTGAGTGGTATCATTGAGTGGTAGCATTGAGTGGTATCATTGAGTGGTATCATTGAGTGGTAGCATTGAGTGGTATCATTGAGTGGTATCATTGAGTGGTATCATTGAGTGGTATCATTGAGTGGCAGCATTGAGTGGTATCATTGAGTGGTAGCATTGAGTGGTATCATTGAGTGGTAGCATTGAGTGGTATCATTGAGTGGTAGCATTGAGTGGTAGCATTGAGTGGTATCATTGAGTGGTAGCATTGAGTGGTATCATTGAGTGGTAGCATTGAGTGGTAGCATTGAGTGGTATCATTGAGTGGTAGCATTGAGTGGTACTTGAGTGTATCATTGAGTGGTATCATTGAGTGGTAGCATTGAGTGGTATCATTGAGTGGTAGCATTGAGTGGTATCATTGAGTGGTAGCATTGAGTGGTACATTGAGTGGTAGCATTGAGTGGTAGCATTGAGTGGTATCATTGAGTGGTAGCATTGAGTGGTATCATTGAGTGGTAGCATTGAGTGGTAGCATTGAGTGGTATCATTGAGTGGTATCATTGAGTGGTAGCATTGAGTGGTATCATTGAGTGGTAGCATTGAGTGGTAGCATTGAGTGGTAGCATTGAGTGGTAGCATTGAGTGGTAGCATTGAGTGGTAGCATTGAGTGGTAGCATTGAGTGGTAGCATTGAGTGGTAGCATTGAGTGGTATCATGAGTGGTAGCATTGAGTGGTATCATTGAGTGGTAGCATTGAGTGGTAGCATTGAGTGGTAGCATTGAGTGGTAGCATTGAGTGGTAGTATTGAGTGGTAGCACTGAGTGGTAGCATTGAGTGGTATCATTGAGTGGTATCATTGAGTGGTATCATTGAGTGGTATCACTGAGTGGTAGCATTGAGTGGTAGCATTGAGTGGTAGTATTGAGTGGTAGCATTGAGTGGTAGTATTGAGTGGTAGTATTGAGTGGTAGCATTGAGTGGTAGTATTGAGTGGTAGCATTGAGTGGTAGTATTGAGTGGTAGTATTGAGTGGTAGCTTTGAGTGGTATCATTGAGTGGTAGCATTGAGTGGTAGCATTGAGTGGTAGTATTGAGTGGTAGCACTGAGTGGTAGCATTGAGTGGTATCATTGAGTGGTATCATTGAGTGGTATCATTGAGTGGTATCATTGAGTGGTAGCATTGAGTGGTAGCATTGAGTGGTAGCTTTGAGTGGTAGCATTGAGTGGTAGCATTGAGTGGTAGCATTGAGTGGTAGCATTGAGTGGTAGCATGAGTGGTAGCATTGAGTGGTAGCATTGAGTGGTAGCATTGAGTGGTAGCATTGAGTGGTATCATTGAGTGGTATCATTGAGTGGTATCATTGAGTGGTATCATTGAGTGGTAGCATTGAGTGGTACATTGAGTGGTAGCATTGAGTGGTAGCATTGAGTGGTAGCATTGAGTGGTAGCATTGAGTGGTAGCATTGAGTGGTAGCATTGAGTGGTAGCATTGAGTGGTAGCATTGAGTGGTAGCATTGAGTGGTATCATTGAGTGGTAGCATTGAGTGGTAGCATTGAGTGGTAGCATTGAGTGGTAGCATTGAGTGGTAGCATTGAGTGGTAGCATGAGTGGTATCATTGAGTGGTAGCATTGAGTGGTAGCATTGAGTGGTAGCATTGAGTGGTAGCATTGAGTGGTAGCATTGAGTGGTATCATTGAGTGGTAGCATTGAGTGGTAGCATTGAGTGGTATCATTGAGTGGTAGCATTGAGTGGTAGCATTGAGTGGTAGCATTGAGTGGTAGCATTGAGTGGTAGCATTGAGTGGTAGCATTGAGTGGTAGCATTGAGTGGTATCATTGAGTGGTAGCATTGAGTGGTAGCATTGAGTGGTATCATTGAGTGGTAGCATTGAGTGGTAGCATTGAGTGGTAGCATTGAGTGGTAGCATTGAGTGGTAGCATTGAGTGGTAGCATTGAGTGGTAGCATTGAGTGGTAGCATTGAGTGGTAGCATTGAGTGGTAGCATTGAGTGGTAGCATTGAGTGGTAGCATTGAGTGGTATCATTGAGTGGTAGCATTGAGTGGTAGCATTGAGTGGTAGCATTGAGTGGTAGCATTGAGTGGTAGCATTGAGTGGTATCATTGAGTGGTAGCATTGAGTGGTAGCATTGAGTGGTATCATTGAGTGGTAGCATTGAGTGGTAGCATTGAGTGGTAGCATTGAGTGGTAGCATTGAGTGGTAGCATTGAGTGGTATCATTGAGTGGTAGCATTGAGTGGTAGCATTGAGTGGTAGCATGAGTGTAGCATTGAGTGGTAGCATTGAGTGGTAGCATTGAGTGGTAGCATTGAGTGGTAGCATTGAGTGGTAGCATTGAGTGGTAGCATTGAGTGGTAGCATTGAGTGGTATCATTGAGTGGTAGCATTGAGTGGTAGCATTGAGTGGTATCATTGAGTGGTATCATTGAGTGGTAGCATTGAGTGGTAGCATTGAGTGGTAGCATTGAGTGGTAGCATTGAGTGGTATCATTGAGTGGTAGCATTGAGTGGTAGCATTGAGTGGTAGTATTGAGTGGTAGCATTGAGTGGTAGCATTGAGTGGTAGCATTGAGTGGTATCATTGAGTGGTAGCATTGAGTGGTAGCATTGAGTGGTAGCATTGAGTGGTAGCATTGAGTGGTAGCATTGAGTGGTAGCATTGAGTGGTATCATTGAGTGGTAGCATTGAGTGGTAGCATTGAGTGGTAGTATGAGTGGTAGCACTGAGTGGTAGCATTGAGTGGTATCATTGAGTGGTATCATTGAGTGGTATCATTGAGTGGTATCATTGAGTGGTAGCATTGAGTGGTAGCATTGAGTGGTAGTATTGAGTGGTAGCATTGAGTGGTATCATTGAGTGGTAGCATTGAGTGGTATCATTGAGTGGTAGCATTGAGTGGTAGCATTGAGTGGTAGTGGTAGCATTGAGTGGTAGCATTGAGTGGTAGCATTGAGTGGTAGCATTGAGTGGTAGCATTGAGTGGTAGTATTGAGTGGTAGCACTGAGTGGTAGCATTGAGTGGTATCATTGAGTGGTAGCATTGAGTGGTAGCATTGAGTGGTAGCATTGAGTGGTAGCATGAGTGGTAGCATTGAGTGGTAGCATTGAGTGGTATCATGAGTGGTAGCATTGAGTGGTAGTATTGAGTGGTAGCATTGAGTGGTATCATTGAGTGGTAGCATTGAGTGGTATCATTGAGTGGTAGCATTGAGTGGTAGCATTGAGTGGTAGCACTGAGTGGTAGCATTGAGTGGTAGCATTGAGTGGTAGCATTGAGTGGTAGCACTGAGTGGTAGCATTGAGTGGTAGTATTGAGTGGTAGCACTGAGTGGTAGCATTGAGTGGTATCATTGAGTGGTATCATTGAGTGGTATCATTGAGTGGTATCATTGAGTGGTATCACTGAGTGGTAGCATTGAGTGGTAGCATTGAGTGGTAGCTTTGAGTGGTAGCACTGAGTGGTAGCATTGAGTGGTAGCATTGAGTGGTAGCATTGAGTGGTAGCATGAGTGGTAGCATTGAGTGGTAGTATTGAGTGGTAGCATTGAGTGGTAGCATTGAGTGGTATCATTGAGTGGTAGCATTGAGTGGTAGCATTGAGTGGTAGCATTGAGTGGTAGCATTGAGTGGTATCATTGAGTGGTAGCATTGAGTGGTAGCATTGAGTGGTAGCATTGAGTGGTAGCATTGAGTGGTAGCATTGAGTGGTATCATTGAGTGGTATCATTGAGTGGTAGCATTGAGTGGTAGCATTGAGTGGTATCATTGAGTGGTAGCATTGAGTGGTATCATTGAGTGGTAGCATTGAGTGGTATCATTGAGTGGTAGCATTGAGTGGTAGCATTGAGTGGTAGCATTGAGTGGTAGCATTGAGTGGTATCATTGAGTGGTAGCATTGAGTGGTAGCATTGAGTGGTATCATTGAGTGGTATCATTGAGTGGTAGCATTGAGTGGTATCATTGAGTGGTAGCATTGAGTGGTAGCATTGAGTGGTAGCATTGAGCAAGGGCCGCTGGGTGAGCGTAGAAATCTTGGAAGCCACTCAGGGTGGAGTCGCCCAGGGTGAAGATCTTCAAATATTTAAACGAGAACTTTGCAGACTTAATTCTTAAGTGGAGAAGGGTTCCATGTGAATGGCAGTTGAACATGGGTCAGTCGGTCCCTAAGAGATCTTCGTTCTGACCTCTCGACTGTGGCGTAAACTGTTGTCTAGGGCAGTGCTTCTCAAAGTGGTGGGCCATCGGCTGCCGGTCCGCAGAAGTTACCAAGAAAGGACAGAAAGATATATAATTATAATCCCTTGTTTGCAACCATTAATACTAAGCCTACAGAATATGTCAATTTTCGTTATAAGAACATAAAATGAAACAAATAAAATAAAGTAAGTAACATTTCGCTACCACGTCAGTACAGTGAAAACAGTGCAACGGTCCCCGGTGCAATGGACAATTTTCTGCCGGTCCGCCATTATAAAAAGTTTAAGAGGCACTGATCTACCTCATCTTCCCCATCCACTCCTATACTATAACCGCACCCTTTCAATTCGCTTGTGTTTCTTGTGTTCGTTAACACGTGTTGACCTAAAAAAACTGTTGTTAATAATGCATACCAGGTTATCATTTTTTAAGGTTAATAAATTAAATAGTTACTAACAGTGTAAGATGTGTAAGACGTCGGCATAGAGATGAAAGAGGCCGTGTTTGGTTTTGTTAATAAAAACACCCCTGCTTTGACACTAACTTTGATCTTTGAAATACGCCGACATTGGGTTTCCGATTGTCGATGTTGTTTTATCTACCCCCCTCCCCTTCTCCTCCCTCCATTCGATTGTGTTTCGTGTTTATTACCCCGTGTGCCTTGCCCAAAAACTGATTTTAATAATACACCCAAATTTGTAAGTTTTTAAAGTCAATAAATTAGTTACTAACAGTGTAAGATGAATAAAGGGGCCGTTCAAAAATGACGTTACGCACCTAGGGGAGGAGGGGGTCACACATTTGTGACGAGGGGGAGGGATGTGTTTAAGAAATGTGACGTGACATCAAAACGCGCAACTTTAAATAAAAGTTCCACTGAAACATTTGATTGCTTACAATGTATTTAATGACGTTTTACTTACATGGATTTAAGCGTGTAGCGATTTTTAGAGTTCAACTTCACATTAATGATTAAATACAAAATTAACTGACAATAAAGTTATTTGACACATGCTCATTTTCAAAAAAGAAATACGCTTTTATGTGGGGGGGGCGATGCTTTGTGACGTCATATTGGATAGGGGGTCAACGTTTTTGTGACAACTTTGTGACGATTTGGGGGGGGGGTAAAAATCGGCAAAATCGCTTGACGTCATTTATGTACGGCCCCAAGACGTCGGTCTGTAGTTACTGTGTAAATGAGGTGCATGGAAGGTGGCTAGGTAGCATTGTATAGCGGTCATGACGGGGAAAATTATGCGATGCTTTGAACGGGTAACCCGGGCAGCATTTTTCAACAATATTGACAGCCCTACTTATGACGTATGTAGTATGTACGCAATATTTGAGGATCTCGTTTACCCATAATACATTTGATTTTGATAATTCTACTACATCCCACCACTAAGTAATTGTTTCTATATAATGAAAGGTATTATACAGCGGCGTAGCGTGGGTATGTGCCGCCCGGGGCAGAAACCAAATTTGCCCCCCCCCCGAAAAATATGTTAACGCTATAAAATTTTAAAAAAATAATTAGAAAGTAATAATAAAAACACTACATATTTTTATGTTTAAAAGAAAGGCTTCATTTCTTTAATACAATTAGGGTTGTATGTTTTTCCTCATGGCTCAATCTTTCATGTATCAGTGTTTTCAGGCATGGCATGCTCAATAGCCAAAATAGCAATAGATTAGAAACATTTTGGTGTATTCGTAATAGATCGTCATTAATTTTTTCATTAAAATAATTTTAGAGAATCCTTTTAAACACATTTCATTACTTAAGACAGTTGTAAGCAATGTTCACATTAATTATATTATTTTTGGCAGGGTAAATAAGCCTTAATATCTTCATAAACTTAAATAAACCACCTGGTCTTGAATTCATTAATTTTCTTTTCTATTCATGGGGTTAAAATATTCCTTGCCTGACTATGTCATGTGGGATATTTTGAATACTCTAAATTGAAGACACAATTTCAATGTCCAGTAAATAAGCTGGTGTACGAAAATCATGTCTGTTTTCTAAATTCTATATAACTGCCCAAGCCTCACACGAATTTTTACACTAATCTCATCTTAAGAAGAAACCAAATTTCTTCTTATCTTTTATTCTACATAGCATGGATACATATACATATTTGCTTCGATCACCAAAAATTTGTTCTCTGGAAGGTTTGATTAAAATGATGAGGTCTCCACATAAATTTTATCAAATGTCAAAGCATCCCTGAAGTATTCCATTCCCATTAGTTTCTCTGTGAGTAGCCACTGCTAAGAAATTTTTTTGTTGAGCACTATACGTTTGTAAAGAATTTCGGGCATTTTTTGTATATAACTTTGAAAATAAAAAGATTTCATTGTGACTAGCAAAGTTCCTGCGTCTGTTCGTGTGTTGAGCTTTTTGTCTGCATCTTTCAGTTCTATAGCTTACAAAGTAACCTCAACGTGGCTCCATGGTATATTCACTATTTTTTATCCAGAAGCCTGAACGCCTTGCTTGTAGAAGCAATTAGGTATTTCCAACAGTGTATGGACTTGGAAAAGAATGCGTAACAACGCTCAAGTGTACTAAAATAGTTGGAGAATTCGCTTCAGTTGGAGTATCATGGTAACAAATTAGTTTTAATTGTTTGAACGAGTTTGACATGAGATTTTATGTTTTTGAGCCTTTGTTGAACTCTTGTATTCTTTCCAGCCCTTAAGAAGTATTAACACACGTTGGGCCTGTGCAGTCCATTATTTTAAGATCATCATTTATTCAAAATCATTTCAGAAATGTCGTAAGCAGATTCACTTTTGCTTGAATGAAATTTTTGAAATATTCTACAGCGTCTACTTTTTTATTTTCAATCTTTACATATCACACAACTGGACTTGTTTGACCATTATGTAAAATATATGAAGAGCTATCAAATACAATGGAACAATATTTGTTATTGAAGAAAGATGATTTTTCGTGAACTGTATCTCCTAAAATGGCTATGAGCTCAGTTTGAATTTTAGATGACAAGTTTATTTTTTACTCATTTTCCCACTATGTTCTCGGAGTGCTCGAACGTATTTTGCAAGCTAATGCATTATTTCCAGAATATTGCCTTTATTCGCAACAGTATTGCCCTGTCTGTGACTTCAAAAAGTCACATTCAATTTCGCCAGCATTTAATCATGTCAAATATTCAAACAAGAATTTCTTGCCACTTTGTTTTCTCTTTTACAACAATTAATTGTCGGTCTTTATTAATAGTCTTTCTCTTTTTTATCCAATTTCTGATTCCTTCCATTTGAAAAGAAATGTTGGTAATGTTGAATATTTATTGAATACTTATCTTGAGCTTTAGTTTTCATAATATTAAAATTTATTTTCACGTTTTAACAATTAGCTAATTAATGAGGAAGCTTCCGCCCCCCACCAATTTTTTTTATTTATTGGTGCCAAGTTTTAATTCCACTAGATAAGCAATTGTTTCTATTATTTTTGTTTATGCCACAAAACAAAAGAAATTAAAATTAAAAAAAAACCACATAAATACGCCAACAATTTTTTTCTAGTAGTTCACTTACGTTAAAATCAAACTTGAATCAATTATATATACCAGCACATTATTGTCATACTGTCAGCTCCTATGTTTTCCAGCTTAGTAACATTAGTATCAGAAGACTTTAGATTTATAATGGAGTTTGAAGTTTTGGCATTAGAAGTTTAGAAGCGCTTTCGTATTTTATTAATTTTTTTTTATCTTGGCTTTTCTTTTCTTTTATTAACATTTATTTTCACGTTTTAACAATTATTTAATTAACAACGAGAAATTTCCCGCTCCCCCCTTCCCCAAATTTAACAACAGGGGCGGCTGTCAAAGTTTAAGAATCAATGAATTTATCGTTACATAAGTGTCACGTTCTCATACTAATTTAGCCTCTGGTTATTTTTATTACAGCACTAATAGTATCAGTAGAATTTATATCCAATAAGGAGTTTAAAGTTTTGGCAGTTAAAACGTTCTCATGCTTATGGATAGTTCCTTTATTTCTTTTATTAATTTCTTATTTGGCTTTTCTTTAGTTTCGATTAAAAAAAACTCCGCTTTCTTTTAAAATTTTCATTTTAAGAAACTAATTAACGACTAGGAATTTGCCGCCCCTGTCAAAGTGCCGCCCGGGGCATTTGTCCCCCCCTGCCTCCCCCCTCGCTACGCCACTGGTATTATAAGCCACATTTGGCAACGTATGGCAGTTCCCTTTCATAAGGGAGATAACTACTTATCCCATAGGGCCAATGAGCTAAATTATAAATGTTATAAATGAAATATAAATGAAATGTAGTTTCGAAAAGAGTTCAAAGAAACAAAAGCAGTCGTATTAAAAGGCTTCAAGAAAATCTGCGCACCGTATTTAGACAAAAAGTATAAGAGGTCTTGTAATAAAGTATTGCTAAAAAAAAATAATAATTAAAAAACCTTTACGTCTTTGTAGGTGTTTCAAAATGAAAATGTTTACATTTTTATATATTTGTACCTAAATTATACGATATAAATTTACCACTTTTATGCAATGGGTATAATTTCAAAAAAGGATGCATATCGGTTTTTCAATCCAGTTTCCCATAAGGCATCATATTTTGTAAATTATATTCCAACCCCCACACCATATTTTGTTTCTGAAAAAAATCTAATTACAAAAATGAAATAAAATAAAGATCATCCGTCTAACATGTTCAATTCACATCACAAATTAAATACGGATTTTTAGGTTCACTTGTATTAAGTTTAATATAGTTCCTTAATAAGTCCGGTTTGCCAAAGTTTAAATTGTTAATTTCATTAGCTTATGTAAACATAAAATGACAACATTGTTCCTAGGCCTTTATATGCATGTCAAGATCATTGATGCTTGACTTTAATAAGTAAATTTATAGGTATGAGCAAGTCTAATTTAATTTGGAGAAATCTTGATTAGTGTTCTAGGGATAAGCCATTTATTGGTATAGAAAAATATAATTTATCAATTATCATTAAAAGATAAATATTTAGGATGTATCCAACATTAGTTTAAACATTAAGCAACATCGTTTTAATACAACCACAGGAGTATTATTGAATGGCATTGTATATATATATATATATATATATATATATTAAAAATTTAATCTACATTTAAAATTTTAAAAAGCAACACATTAAAAAAAAATCAAACTTTTAAGTGCTATACTGTGGAAAGCGATGCCCAAAGTCAAATAAAGAACAATAATTTGTATGTTTGTCCTTGCATACGGAATAGAAAAAGTGTTTTTATAACTCTGTCTACCTGAGGGTTGTAGCTTGTATTAGATTACCTTTGGTCTATAGTCTATACTCTCTATACCAGTGGTTCCTAACCTTTTGGGGTCCATGCACCCCTTCAGACGACCAAAAAAGTTCATGCACCCCCTCGTGAAACGTGCAGAAAATGCATAATAAACTGTTTATTTTAGGAACACAACAGTTTTGACAATAGACAATAGGGAATTTAGTGAGAGATCTGCTGCTTCTTATGATCAACTAGCGATTTAAATCTGGGGACTGTTTTGGACAAAGCAACTCTCATGTCATCCTCGGAATTCAACTTATTCCTTTCCTTGGTTTTAATCGTCAAAGTTGTGGAGAATCCAGCTTCACATAGATGGGTTGTGGCAAATGGAAGGAGAGTCAGTACTTCCCTCTTGGCTAGTTGCGGGTATGCATCTAGCTGGGGCACCAAAATTCAATCAACGTATTGCAACTAAAGGCACTCCTCAGTACTTCTCTGGTTCTCAAATCAATCAGGTCATCTTTAGTAAAGTCACTGTCATCAATATTGCCCAAGTCACAGAGAAAAGGATTGCGAATCTAAAGGTCTTTCCTAGCAATTTCTTGATAGAAATACCCATCAAAGGACTTTTGCAATGTTGAAAGGTGCTCTGAAATTTCCCCTTTAATGTTGTCCGGCAGTGATCCTTCAGTGCGTCCTTCTGCACCATATATTACAACTTCATCCAAGAGTGGAAAGTTGGCCAACTTGGACTTTTCTAGTCGTCGTTGGAATAGTGGCACTTTGTTAAGGAAGGTTTGCAATCTCTAAGTAGCATCCATTACAGTCACAGCAGGTCCTTGTAGAGATGTGTTCAACTCATTCAAGATGGTGAAGATGTCAGCCAGGTATGCCAAGTAATGAATGAAATTTGGACAGTCAAACTCGTCAGCAAGGTCACTCTCTTTTTCTCGCAAGAAAAGGCAAGCTCCACTCTCAGTTCTAACAGAGAAAGTATCCGTCCCCTGGAAAACCAACGCACCTCAGTGTGGTAGAGAAGAACTTCATGCTCAGAGACCACCTCCTGACAGAAAAACTTGAAGGGGCAGTGGTTCAAGGCATGTGAGCAGATAAAATGTACAACTTGGACTGCAGTAGAAAGAACTGACTTCAAGGTTGGAGGTAGAGTTTTGCATGCCAGGGCCTGAAGATGAAGGATACAGTGTGTAGTGAAAATATCTGGAACTTCTTTCTTTACCATTGCTGAAAATCCTGACTAATTACCGATTATGGAGGGAGCACCATCTGTGCAAATTGAAGAAATTCTTGAATTCAAGTCAAACTGGTTTTCAGTGAAGAATAACCTGACTAGCTGCATCACATCAGCAGCTTTGGTAGTAGCTAGGAGTGGCTTACAAAAGACAAATTCCTCCTTCAGCAATCCACTGAGAACATATCTCAGAAATACAAGAATCTTATTGAATTGTGCTACATCTTTGGATTCATCCAGCTGCATGCTAAATGGAAAAGGACTGCTTCTCATCTCGCACAAGACTTGATCCAGAATGTCTGCAGCCATGTCACTAATCCTGGAATAAATAGTGTTATTGGACAAAGGAACTTTCTCAACCTGCTTCCTCTGCTGGTGACCACACATCAGTTCCTACCCTCTCCAGAGCACAAGACTTCACCAACTTTCTCCAATGTTGTGGGGCTTCTGGTTCTTTGCAATAAGATATGCAACCTTGAATGATGCCTCCAGTGCAGGTTTCTGTGACAAAGAAAATCCAAGCTTGGGCAAGGTACCTGAGGTCAAGAAGCAAGCTCTCTTCTGCTTGAAGACCTCAACACTGTCCTTTGAATTGGATGGATGGACTTTCTCCAAATGCTCTCGGAGTCTAACAGGCCTCATGTTGTCATTGCACAGGATTTTTATACAGAGGAAGCACTGAGGCTTTTGTGTTCCATCTCTCTCTCTTTTTAAAAAAATATTTTTTAACGATTTTGAGGGGGTGATGACGATCGGAAAGTCGTACCAGTCTAAGGCAAATTTTTAACTGACGAAGTTGATTTTTTAATGAGCGGAACTGGATGCTCAACTCAAGATTTTAGGTTTCAATGACGAATAATGGCTTACAATTAACGTTTTTAAGACTTTTGCAGCGCACCGAGCAAAAAAAGTGAAGGAAAAAAAATCCCAACGTTTACATCCGCTCAAAACAGTTAGAGGGTCACCGGAAGACATCTGACGTATTTGATGACAAAATTAAATTATTTTTAGAAAACTGACGTAAAACACGAAATTCCGAGGAACACATAGAGCGAACCGTTCATTTTGCGAAACAGTTTTTCCGTCAATTTTCGACATGCGCAGAACGATGCGCTAACTAGTATAAAAAATGTTGTATATGGGACTTATGGGTGCCCTTTAACGTGGCATGCCTTGCTTACGATTTACATTTTCAGATTATCAGTTTTACTTTCTTTTTTTTTCCGTCTTCTTTTTTTTTCTTCCTTTTTTTCTTTTTTTCTCTTAATGGTTCATGCACCCCCTGGAACCTGCTCATGCACCCCTTGGGATGGAAATAGGCTACTTTTTTTTCAAAATTTAACACTCATGGGGCGCCGGGGGCCCATAATGAAATTTTTTTCTTATATGAGCTATATAAAAATTAGTTTAGGGCTTAGCTGCTTGGAAAATGAATGGATCTTGACCAAACTTGGTACATAACAACTTGATAGCCTATATTAAAGTATCATATGGCATTGAACACCTAATGTCCGTTCCTTCGGGGCCGGGGGCCCAAAATCTTTTTTTTTGGTAAGCGTTAAATACTTTATTCCCGTTAGCTGACTATACCATTCATTCGGTCGTCATGAAACTTTTGGAGACTTTTGAGTACGCTCCAGGGATGGAAATAGGCTACTTTTTTTTCAAAATTTAACACTCATGGGGCGCCGGGGGCCCATAATGAGAATTTTTTCTTATATGAGCTATATAAAAATTAGTTTAGGGCTTAGCTGCTTGGAAAATGAATGGATCTTGACCAAACTTGGTACATAACAACTTAATAGCCTATATTAAAGTATCATATGGCATTGAACTCCTAATGTCCGTTCCTTCGGGGCCGGGGGCCCAAAATCTTTATTTTTGTAAGCGTTAAATACTATATTCCCTGTTAGCTGACTATACCATTCATTTGGTCGCCATGAAACTTTTGGAGACTTTTGAGTACGCTCCGGGGATGGAAATAGGCTACTTTTTTCAAAATTTAACACTCATGGGGCGCCGGGGGCCCATAATGAGAATTCTTTTCTTATATGAGCTATATAAAAATTAGTTTAGGGCTTAGCTGCTTGGAAAATGAATGGATCTTGACCAAACTTGGTACATAACAACTTGATAGCCAACATTAAAGTACCATATGGCATTGAACACCTAATGTCCGTTCCTTCGGGGCCGGTGGCCCAAAATCTTTTTTTTGTAAGCGTTAAATACTTTATTCCCGGTATGATTTACACGATCTTGAAAAGCATTGACTAATATATCTATCATGATCCAGATTGAAATGAACAATTGTTTTAAAGTTAATTTCTTGCACCGATTGGGCCCGGGGGCCCTTAATGTTGTTTTTTCTAATCTTATATATATATATATAAAAATCAAAGTATGTATGTTTGTATGTATGCATGTCTTTGTATAGCTGACTAAACCATTCATCCGATCGCCATGAAACTTTTGGAGACTTTTGAGTACGCTCCTGGGATGGTCACTGGCTACTTTTTTTTAAAAAATTTAACCCTCATGGGGCGCCGAGGGCCCATAAAATGATTTATTTTCTTATATATGAGCTACATAAAAATTAGTTTAAGCGTTAGCTATTAGGTAAATTGATGGATCTTAACCAAACTTTGTATATAACAACTTGGTAGCCAATATAGAAATACTAAAGGGACTAATTTCCTAATGTCCATTTCTTCGGGACTGGGGGCCCAAAATGTCTTATTTCATAAACGTTTAATATTTTATTCCCCATTCAATTATTAAAGATCTTGAAAAATATAGATAAATATATCCACAATGAAATGGATTAAAATTAACAGGCGTTTTGAACTTGACATATTGCACTAAATGGGCCCTGGGG
Source organism: Ampullaceana balthica (assembly GCA_944989445.1). Lineage (NCBI taxonomy): Eukaryota > Metazoa > Mollusca > Gastropoda > Lymnaeidae > Ampullaceana > Ampullaceana balthica. The sequence goes on from CALYLW010001566.1 coordinate 107,892, forward strand.
TCCTTAATGTCGTTTTTTGCATTTATGAGCTATATAAAAATGAGTTTATGCGTTAACTACTGAGTAAATGAATGGATCTTAACCAAACTTGGTATATAAAAACTTGGTAGCCCATATTAAAATAACAAAGGGCACTGCACTTCTAATTTTTAATTGTTCAGGGCTGGGGGCCCCAAATGTATTTTTTCGTATGTGTTTGAGATATTATTTTCCATTCTATTTTAACGATCTTAAGAAATATATCAATGATGAGACTGAATTAAAATGAACAGCATTTTGAAATTTACATCTTACATCGAATGGGCCGGGGGCTCCAAATGTCTTTTTTTGTGTATACTCTAAGATATTATTTCCCACTCAGTTTTTAACGATCTTGAGAAATATATCCATGATTAAAATGAATTTAAATGAACATGTTTTCAAAATGTACATCTTGAATTGAACGGGCCTGGGAGCCACTTAATGTAGTTTTCCTTATATCTACATATATATAAAAATTAGTTTAGGTGTTAGATAATGAGAAAATAAATGGATTTTGACCAAACGCGGCATATAAAAACTTAAAAGCCTATATTAAATTTCGATAGGGCACTGATCTCATAATGTCCATTTCATCGGGGCTAGGGGCCCTAAATGTGTTTTTACTAAATTTTTAATATTGTATTCCCCATTCAATTTTACACGATATTGAGAAATATAGATACATATATTTATATTTTTGTTATGAAATTGATTGAAATGAACAAATTTTCGAACTTCATATTTGAAACTGATGGGCCTGGTGACCCTTAATGTAATTTATTTTTTATCTATATATATTCCTTTTTACTGAGATCGTTGCAACGCGCGACTGGTCTGCTAGTTATTTATAAAATTATGACATCATTTTTAATTAAAATGTATTTTTAAATTTTAAGAAAGCAAAATATATCAAAGAAATTTACTTTAATTAAAGTGTTTCTTCAAAATTAAGGATATATTAAAATAATATTTAAAAAAAACTACGATTTATCTCCCTTGACCTATTGCGTATTATTCATATTTATAATTGTGGTATAGTCGTCGTTTATTATATTTAGAGAACTAAGCCATCAAGGCCAAATATAATAATACATTCTTTATAAAAAACATGCAGTATTTGAACTTTACTTTTATTTAAATGAGAATTTAGAATAACAAGTAGAAACATTTTAACAGAATGATTTTATCTGGTAAGGCTGTACCCATACTTTTTTAAGGGGGGGGGGTGGGGGTTCGGAAACTTGTCGCGAAGGCATTTCATGTTAAGATAAGGCAAACCTCTCATAACGAGCACCTTTCATAACGAGATTTTAGCTTAACTGGCAAAATTTTTATGGAAAAAGTTGCTCCCTTAACGAGCGAAGATTCGCATGAGTGACGCAGAAAAGGAAACTCCCTTCTTCCCGGAAATTCTTTAGTGAGCGGGCACTTCCTCCCTGATGTATTATTCTGTGTTAAGCACTCTGTTAGCGTATTGTTTTCGTGTGTGATCAACCGATTTTACAAATTTTGTATTAAGATAGTATTTGTAATTTTTTTTATGTGCAAAGTTTATAATAAACTGATAAATTATCTTCGAAAAAAAGCACAAGAAGACAATCATAAGAGAGGAAAAAAAGAAGTGTACAAATAGAACGAAAAAACATTGAAAAGCGAGAACAAGGTTGCGAATCTAGCGCGTAACTAAAATCGGTCAACATCAACAATCTGCACTATTCTCAAGAACAATTAAGGAGATGGATGTTTCAAATGGAGTGTCAAGAATGTCTACGAAACGGTTACATCACATTTTCGGCAAATTTTGAAGCGTCTGCAAAAAACAAATGTCATTAACAGTTTTCTAGTTAAAAAGCAATAATTATTTGTTATAAACTCATATTTTTGTTTACGTTTTTTGTTTCAAATCTAAATTGTATTCTTGTTGTTTCACTCTTTAACAATTCATAAGCAATTTTATTTGAATAAATCTTTATAACATTTTTTGAAAGATGAGTATTTTTTTCAGCATGGAACGGATTATCGTATTTTACATTGATTTGTATGGGAACAATTGTTTCGTATAACGAGCGTTTCGCTTAACGAGTGCGACTCTGGAACGAATTAATCTCGTTATGAGACGTTTGACTGTACCTACAATATATGGTGCTATAACTTCAAATTTGGATGAGAATGTTTAATCAATAATTCTGTACCTGGCTGTACAAGGCTTCGCGCTTTGGGCTGTTGTTAAAAAAACATGCAGGTTTCTTTTAATAAATTTGTCAATAATGTTACGCACATCGGGAAGTCTGTACGAAGTCATCACTAGGTTTAAAGCGTGATTGCTGCAAAAGTGTGTATAACGCCAAAGGGGCCTATCGTAGAATACGCGCTTGAACTCCTGAGACAGCGCCCGACATAGATGCAGCGCCATCATAACACTGGTGCCTCATATTCTGTAGAGGGATCCCCAAATCTCTCAATAATGTCAAGATCTATTTGTTAAAAAAAGGGCACACATTCGCAAAAGGGTGTTCGTTCGAACGTGCGAACCACCCCTGCGTACGGCAGTGCTCCACCTTAAAAGCCGTAATTCCTATTTGATGTTTCAAATCGAACTTTTGTCATTTAAGTATGTTTTTAGTGTAAGGCTGCACTCTAATATCGTCACATGCGTTTTACATAAACGCCATTAAATAAAGTTTCAGTAATCAAATATTTAAGTGGAAATTGTATTTAAAGTAGCGCGTTTTGACGTGACGTCAGATTTCTGAAACACACCCCACTCGTCACACATCACACAAATGTATGACTCCCCTCCCCTCCAGGTGCGTGACGTCATTTATGTACGGCCCCTAAAAAGGGCGGCAAATTGGAGACCGCCCCGGGCGGCAAAAGTTCTAGCTACGCCACTATATATATATATATATATATATATATATATATATATATATATATATATATATATTATATATATATATATATATATATAAATTAATATATATTATTAATATATATATAATATATATATTAGAGCTGCGGAAATTAACTATTAATTTCTCGATTAACGATTAATCGACCCACCACTTATAAATGTAATGGATGTCAAAAAGTAAAATATTTCGGCCGATAAATATAAACATATCTCCTGACGATTACACGAACATTTTGGTTTTAAACTATGACTAGTGTGACTGTTCAAAATGTTGATAAAGGTTATTGTGTCCATTGAGAGATATCGTTTGCCAACCATACAATGTTCCCTTTAAGTCTAAGCTTCGTTGGTCCGTGTGGAAAGTAAAAAAAACAACTCGTGTGCAAAGTTGCACAACGGCCATTTTTTGTGCAATATTTTAAAAAATTTGCTGCGCGGTGATTCTAAACTCCGGCGTCGGTCAAATATATGCGCAGCCGCGCTGCTTAAAGGGAACATTGCTACTATGGTTCTAACACTTCAATTACATATCACCTGCAAACCAAACATCCACTACAGCAGTGCTTCTCAAAGTGCCGGTCCGTGGGCCATCCGCCACCGGTCCCCAGAAGTTATCAAAAAAAGGACAGAACAAATTGTCAGTGCAGGGAAAATCGTGCACCGGCCCCTGGTGCAATGGAAAAAATTCCTGCCGGTCCGCAATACTAAAAAGTATGAGAAGCACTGGTCTAGGGGACTGGTCGGTTACGGGCCACTAAACAACACCAAAGTGTCTTCAGCTTCCAACTGATTTACAAATGTTTTGGGGATCTTTTTCTTTTCCCCTTGGTACCATACATAGATCACTTGGTACCACACATAGATCACTTGGTACCACACATAGATCACGTGGTACCACACATAGATCACATAGATCTGTGAAAGAGGATCTGGTTACACATTTTACTGGAGTGGCAGACCCAGAGAGGAGAGGCGTGAAGCAGGCGTCGGGTTTGCAGTTAAGACAACTCTTGTCGGAAAGCTGGCTGGACTTCCCAAGGGATTGAACGACAGGCTCATGACCATGAAACTCCCACTGGCTGGAAAGAAACACCTCACCATCATCAGTGCCTACGCTCCAACCGACCAATACAGATGAAGGCAAAGATTTATGAAGAACTTCACACTGTCATTGCCGACGTTCCAAAGGCGGACAAACTCATCTTGCTAGGTGACTTCAACGCAAGAGTTGGCAAGGACAAAGTTGCCTGGGAAGGAGTCCTTGGTCATCATGGAGTGGGTCACTGCAACAGCAACGGTCTTCTTTTAGTCCAGACCTGCGCTGAACATGAACTGCTGATCACCAACACGATCTTCCACATCCCAACCCGTAACCGGACGTCATGGATGCACCCCCGCTCGAAGCACTGGCATCTTATTGACTACGCCATCGTGAGGATGAGGGACAGGCATGATGTACGAGTGACCAAGTCCATGTGTGGCGCTGAATGCTGGACAGACCACCGCCTCATCATCACAAAGCTCAACATCCGCATTCAGCCGAAACGGTGCCCGCAAGGGAAGAAGGCCCCCAAACGGATAAATGTTGCCAAACTAATGACCGCCAGCTGCAAGCAGTCCTTGGTGGATGCTCTGGAAGAGCGCTTGAAATCCACCTCTCCAGGCAACCAGAACGTGGAGGCAGACTGGGCGTCACTCAGAGAGCTGATTTACACCACAGCTTCAGAGACTCTGGGGCACCAGACCAGGAAACATAAGGACTGGTTCGATGAGAACTGCGAAGACATCAAGCAGTTATTGGATGAGAAACACCTCCTACCAAGCTTACCTCAATAATCCCAGGTCCACGGCAAGGAGAGATGCACTCAACAACATACGCAGGACTGTACAGCAAAAAGCTCCGTCAGATGCAGGACGATTGGCTCAGCAACAAAGCCGAAGAGATCCAAGGCTATGCAGACAAGCGTGACTATAAAAACTTCTACAACGCTTTGAAAGAATTGTATGGCCCCACGCCCATCAGGAACAAACCCCCTCCTGAGCGCAGACGGTAACACTCTTATCACAGACAAAGAGAAGATCTTGAAGAGGTGGGCCGAACATTTCGAAAGCGTCCTAAATCGCCCTTCGACAATCAACGAAGAAGCCATCAATCCTCTTCCCCAAGTGCCCACAAACAAAGCACTGGATGACCCCCCAAACCTTGCTCGAGACCCAGAAAGCAATTTATCTGCTCTCCAGTGGCAAAGCACCTGGTTCTGACGCCATACCAGCTGAGGTCTACAAGGATGGGGGGAACAGCCCTGACTGAAAAGCTCCACCATCTATTTCTCTTCATGTGGCAGCAAGAGACGATCCAGCATGATTTCAAAGATGCCTCCATCATACATCTTTATAAGCAAAAAGGAAGTAGACAGGCTTGTGACAACCACAGAGGCATATCCCTGCTATCTATTCCAGGAAAGATCCTTGCCAGAATCCTGCTCAACCGCCTCACGGTCCACCTTGACCAAGGTCTCCTGCATGAAGGTCAGTGTGGATTCCGAAAAGAGCGAGGGACCATCTATGTGTGGTACCACACATACATCACGTGGTACCACACATAGATCACTTGGTGGAAAGAGACAGAAAAGCCAAATTTCAATGCCTTTAAAAAATTAAATAATGTCCTTGAAATATTTAAGAATGCCACAATAATAAAGTGATGTAATATATTCAGCAAAGTTGATTTCTGTCACTACTTCACAGACAAACCATTAATACAAGAAAGTTTTATCATTGAGTCTTTCCTTCTCACCCTAACTGTCGTCTCGTCATCTCTCTCTCTCACTCTCTGTTCTTCTATATCTCTCTCTATGTTCTTTTCACTCTCTCTTTGTTCTTCTCTCTCTCTGTTTTCTCTCAATCTCTCTCTGTTCTTCTCTCTCTCTGTGTTCTTCTCTCTTTCTATGTTCTCTCTCTCTCTCTCTCTCTCTCTCTCTCTCTCTCTCTCTCTCTCTCTCTCTCTCTCTCTCTCTCTCTCTGGTAATCTCTCTCTCTCTCTCTCTGCTCTTCTCACTGTCTCTCTCTCTGTCATTCTCTCTCTCTCTATGTTCTCCTCTCTCAATCTGTTCTTCTTCTTCTCTCTCTCTTTCTCTCTCTCTCTCTGTTCTTCTCTCTCTATCCCCCCCTCTCTCTCTCTCTCTTCCGTCATGTCACTATCCACCAATTCCAGTCCCACTTAGTCCCAGACAATTGCGTGCAACTCAGCCATGAAAACAAAGGACTCGGACAAAGAGTTCACACACGAGAACAGCATCAACACATTCATGAACCACACCTCCACACGGTGTCTGACAACCACATTCTATGTCATGTGTATTATAAGCTCACAACTCGTATTGACCTATTCATGAACCAAAGCTCCACACGGTATCTAACAAGTGACAACCACAATCTATGTTATGTGTATTAAGCTTACACCTCGTATTGACCTATTCATGAACCAAAGCTCCACACGGTATCTGACAAGTGACAACCACACTCTATGTTATGTGTATTAAGCTTACACCTCGTATTGACCTATTCATGAACCAAAGCTACACACGGTATCTGACAAGTGACAACCACACTCTATGTTATGTGTATTAAGCTTACACCTCGTATTGACCTATTCATGAACCAAAGCTCCACACGGTATCTGACAAGTGACAACCACACTCTATGTTATGTGTATTAAGCTTACACCTCGTATTGACCTTGCATCGTTGCCGTTGTTCAAGCATGCGGAGGTAACTCACCCTGTAAAGAGATAACGTCTTTCTACAGCAGCGCTTGTCTGCCCTCATCATCTTGGGCGGCCATTGACAGCCGGTAAGAGAAAAGACGTTAACAAGAAAATAATGAGGTGAAATAAAGGGAAGAAACTCTTGTCAGTAAATAACATCCTCTTGTGGCAGGCGTGAAGGTGAAGATAAACATGGCGGCGGAGTCCTGGTGATATCTTGGTCTACGTGCCACCAGACGACTCCAGCCTTCCCATGGAGCACTGCGTGCGTGTTGGGGTTATATCTCTGTGGGGAACATTGAAACATTTAACGTACAAATCTTGCAGTAACTTTATTTCATTTAATTGAACGATGTGACATAACTTAGGTGAATAATGGCCCATAGATGAGACTCATTTCAGACACATATATTGTCTGTCACATCGTTTACACTAGAGTATATTACATTTATAAACCAATGGCTGTCACATCGTTTACACTAGAGTATATTACATTATATAAACCAATGGATGTCACTTCATTTGCTAATGTCTCAGAAGACTGCTGTAAGCAACATTTCAACTTTGACTATTCTCCTTCCAAACTCAGATATGAACCATTCAGTAATGCTATAATTTCTTTGACACCTAGTTCCATTGTTCCCTTTTTAAGCTGCGTGGTTGCGTGGCCGCGCAGATATCTGACTGACGCCCCGCAGCAGCTTAGCATTACCGCGCAGAAAATTTTGTTTTGGATAATATAATATACTAGTGTATCACCCGTCAAAAATGACGGACGTTTTCAAAATAAATACACATCAGATTAAAAAATAACGTAATACAGAACTTTCATTTATTATTTTTACTTTTATTTGATTCATTTATTATTATATTGAACAATTTTATGCGGAACGTTCGAAAAGTGTTATTTTTGGTTCACCCGTCAAAAATGACAGAAGTTTTCAAAATAAATACACATCAGAATACAAAAATAACGTAATAAAGAACTTTCATTTATTTATTTAATTATTTTTTTTATTAATTTATTATCATATTGAAAAATTTTATGCTGAACGTTCGAAAAATGTTATTTTTGTTGCAGCACTATAAAACAAAATCGATCGCAGCGCCACCTAACTGCATTACTAATTTCGCAGCGCCACCTAACTGCATCATAAATACACCCATACATACAGACAACGGGAATTATGTATATTGATATAATAATATACTATCTGTGTTTGTGAAGTGTATTTAAAAAAAAATGTATGCTCTGTACGTTTTCAGACAAGTTTATTATTTTGCACACGAACCAAGGAGCCTTGAAATGAACATAGCTGATTCTTGCTTCAAGCTACTTAGCTATCTGGTTATATTATATTCATTACAGAGAAAAGTTAAAAGGGGCAATAAATTTTATTTGAATTTTTTAAAACAAATAAAAAAAAGTTATAAGTTGGGGAGATGCTGGTCACAATTGCGGGGGAGCCGTTTACAACTAATTCAAACATGTGGTAGATGTATGTTGTTGCCATTAGCAACAAGTTTTGATTGTGCCATGACGTCAGAGGGATAACTTCTTTATGTGGATACAAAATGTCTCATCTTTATGGTCCGTGTAATCATCTCCCATCTCTCTCTCTCTGTGTGGCCCGCACTCGGTATATTATTTACTTTTAAAAACAAACAAGTTTTGCTGCATATCCGCAGATTATCTCAACATCCTTATATTTTTTCTCTTGAGTTGTGATCGTGGCAAGGTGAGTAACGCTATCACCCCAATAATAAAAAGAGACACATAAAAACTATACAACTGAAAGATGACGAAAGAACTCTTTTCTCAATAGACCACGTCCCTGTACTGCTGACGCGTGTCTTAGGGATATCGAGTGGATACACCTGGATGTGCACAGGTCTACAGGTATATAGGTCTACAGGTAGAAAAGGTGTATTCAGAAAGCTGTTAGTCGAAGTTTCTCAATCCGCTTGTAGAAAATGTTATAAACAAGTTAGTGAGGTACAGAGAGACTGTATATAAGTTATGTCAGCTGAATAAATGTTAAAATGTGATTTAACAACACTATTGGGTTATGTTATATCTGAGCAGGACTTGAGAGAAATGTTGGTGGCTATACTCTTGTAGAGAAATGTTGGTGGCTATACTCTTGTAGAGAAATGTTGGTGGCTATACTCTTGTAGAGAAATGTTGGTGGCTATACTCTTGTAGAGAAATGTTGGTGGCTATACTCTTGAAATGATTGGTGGCTAACTTTGTAGAACACACGGTATTATCTACTGGTACCTTATAAAGTAATCTCATTATACACCATACTGGGCAGATCTAACATGTTCTACTAAATGCTATGATTTTTATGTTCAACTAGCCGGGTTACCCGGCGTCGCACGATTAAAATAATAGTCAACAGATTTTTAAAAAAAATATTTCAATTCATTCATTGAAAAACAATTTAAAAAATAAATTGAAATGTAATTAAAAATAAGTACATGTAATTTATATATTGCTTATATTAAGGCTTGTCGATAGACTATATTTTTGGTTTTTCCGTCTGGTGCAAAAATGAAAAGATTTGTTGGTGACCCAACTCTAGAACATGCCACATATAGCTGTCCGTGGGCAAAGCATGCTTCCTCAAGTACAATGCCTGCCACTTTTAAAGACTGTCCCTGTGCCTTGTTGATAGACATGGCAAATGCAAGCCTGATTGGAAACTGGAGGCGCTTGAAATCAAAAGGCATATCTGTTGGTATGAGTGGAATTCTTGGGATGAAGACATCTTCTCCTTTGGCGCAGCCTGTCAAAATTGTGGCTTCTATTACATGAGGTAAGAGATGCTTGATGCTCAATCGTGTTCCATTGCATAGTTTAGGGGGATCCAAATTTCTCAGAAGTATGATAGGAGCTCCGATTTTAAGTTCCAAGTTATGTGATGGCATGCCAGGAGGATCTAATGAATTCAAAAATTCTGTTGGATAGTAAACAGCTTGGGCCGGATCTGTAACCGTATCAATAGATTTGTAGTTGTTTGAAATGCCTGGTAGAAAATTTTGAATTTGAGAATTGATGCTGTTGACACTTGAATTCTTTGGAGCAAGAATGGCCCTTTCGCACAACCACTCAGGATTTTTAAACTGGTCTTGGATGTTTGGAAAAACGGCAAGTTTCAACTCTTCAAGTGACTTTGCTACAGTGCAAAAATTTGATGGGAAAGAAACTGTTCCTGATGCTGGGTCTACCTGCCACTTTCCATCGCCAAGTTGAAGCAATTGATGTGAGAAGTAGCCTGCTGCATTATCTCCATGTAAATGGACTCTCATGTTGGTGGTCAGAGTCATTTTCTTGACCTGTTTCCACAGAGTTGAAGCTTTGAGGAAGGCATTCAACTCATCGCTTGGTGTTGACCTTGGAATGACAGGCAAAGTTTGTCTAAAATCTCCAGCTAATACCACAACTGTTCCTCCCATTAGTTTTGTGTTTCCTTTTAAATCCTGAAGAGTGTTGTTCAAGGCTTCAAGAGCTCGCTTGTGTGACATTGTACACTCATCCCAGACAATGAGAGAACACTGTTCTAGTACCTTGGCCTTTCCTGATCCTTTTGATATGTTGCAGGTTACATTCTCAGAATGGTTCATGTTCAAAGGTAACTTGAAGGCAGAATGAGCTGTTCTACCCCCTGCAAGCAATGTTGATGCTATGCCAGAAGAAGCAACGGCTAGAGCAATACCTTTGTCTCGTCTGATTGTAGCCAAGAGCAAATTGATCACAAATGTTTTACCTGTACCTCCTGGAGCATCAAGGAATATGATTCCACCTTTTTTTGAGGTAACCAGTTCTAAGATGTGAATGTAGGCAGCTCTTTGATCCTCAACTAAACGTGGTTGATTTTCTGAGACATAGGCCATCAATTCATTTGTGTTATAATTTTGTTCTCGTAGAATTTCACTATTCTGAAGATTGTTTTCATTTCTTT